>JAODAL010020695.1:0-68801 GCA_025379985.1 Phyllomedusa bahiana | reverse complement strand
ACGGGCGTAATAGGAGCACACAGGCAGTATATAAGGGCACTGGGGCAGTATATGGGGACACACAGGCATTTATAAGGGCACACGGGCAGTTTTAGGGGCCACACAGGCAGTAATGGGGGCAACGGGGCAGAAATAGGGGCCACAGGCAGTATACGGGGGTCAGGAGGAAAACGCTAAAAAAATAAAACATTAAACTCACCTTAAAACCCCCCGGCAACCTCTGTCCTCTTCAGTCCCGCTCCTCCGGCAGTCCTCGGGCGGGGCCCTATGACGGCTGTGGCCCGGGGCACGGGGCCGGGTGAGGGGTTCATTACATCGCACCGCTGATAGCTGGCCCGGGCACCCCCGGGCCCCTCAGGCTGTGGGGGACCCGGGGCCGGGTGACCTGTCTGGGGGGAGGGGCGCTCGCTCTCGCTCCCAGGAGCCCCGGCTGTATGTGCGTCCACGGATCACATGTAGCGCGGGGCCAGGCTGCCCCAAACCACGCAGCGGCCTGGAGCCCGAGAGATTGGGGGCACAAGGGGGTTTTATTGGGGGCCAGCCCCGAATGAAACTACCTAGCGACCCCGGGCCAGGGGATTTTTTTTTATTTTTCTGTGAAAGGAGTTTGTGGGGGGCTTGTTTTTGCGGGTGATTTACGTTTTTTTGGTAATTTTTTGGGGGACAAGACTTTTTGATCAGTTTTATATCCGTTTTTTGAAGGCGGGTGACGAAAATATGCAATTCTAAGAGGATTTTTTTTTTAACAGGGTCACTGGCTTTTCCATGGCAAGTTAGCTTTACCTGTGTGTCGATACAATAGGGGATACCCAATTTTAAGTTTTTTTTATCTTAAGCACTTTAAAAAAAAAAAAGTGTTTTCATTGTGAAAAAATTTTTTATGCATCACTTCTTTGAGAGCCATAACTTTTTTTTTTTTCCCCTATAAGAGAGGTTAAGGACTTTTTTTTTGCGGGAATGAATGGGGAAAGTTTTAATTTGGGACAAATTTGGCGTTTTAGAGTTTTTGATCGCTTTTTATTCCATTTTATGTGTTGCAAAATGAACAAAAATCGCAATTCTTTGATTTTTTTAAACTTTTTTTTAACAGCGTTCACTGTACGGGTTAATTAATATGACACATGTATAGGACAGGTCGTTACCAAATATCTGTACTTTATTTATTTTTTATCTTTTTTGGTGTGTTTGGCGTCTGTAAAAGGGAAAAGGGCGGTCTTCGTATTTTTATTTTATTTTTTGTTTGTGTTTTACTTTTTTCACTTTTTTTTACTTTTTTTTATTTTTTTACACTTTTTTTTTTACTTTTCCCCATAGGGGATTTATAACAGCAATCTTCAGATCTTCTGAAGGTTGCTGTTAGAAGGCAGGCCAGTACATAGCACTGTTGCTATGCACTGGTCGCCATGACAACTGTCAGTCACAGACTGCCCCGGGAAGTGATCTTCAGTTCCCGTAGCCGGCTGGTAGGAGATCGTTGCTGCACTCTCGTGCAGCAGCGCGATCATCGGAGTTAAGGGGTTAAACACCTGCGGCCGGAGCTCACTCCAGCCGGGGGTGATGAGGCATGAAGACAGCGGTAATTTAACGCTGGTCCCATGTCGCGATCGTGCGCGGCTCGCCCGCAAGCCCGCGCGATCGCCAGGACGTATGCATGTGTCCATTTGCGGGAAGTCACTTCCCACTAGGGCGTATGCATACGTCCAATGTCGGGAAGGGGTTAAGACATCAAATAGTCACATATTTCACTAGCAATACAGTTCCACCACCCGGTCTGCTGCTCCCTCCAACCTCACACCTACCACAGCCTACCAAAGTCAGGTGTGATCCTAAGCCTTGTATGCAGCCCAGCTGCTTCCAATAGACTTATTACATACTGTATTACAAACATAATATATTACATTATAATATAAAACAAAAAGTAAAAATATTTCCCCAGTAAAAATTACAAGGAAACAATTGTATTTCGTCCTAAGTGCCAACCACTGAGAACACATAAGTCAAACTCAAGACCCGTAGACCAAATTTGTCATTGTATGTGTCCCTCAAGAGCTTAGATGAAATAAGTAGGGATGGACAAGGTCTGGACGCAGAAGGACCGGCTCTCCACTTTTCTCAGAGGATGTAGCCATTCCTTGGTATAGGCAATGGCAGCGGCACAGAGGGGGAAGGAAACCTTTTTTGGATTCAAAAAGCAAAAAGCAAGCCCCTTTACTGTTTTGGGGTCAGCTACACACAGGGGGTTGGCAAAGGCTTTTAAAGCCCCAGGAACCCTCAAAAACCCTTCAAGGTAGGAAAAAAAAATACTAAAGAGGTGGTTTAATTACAACAAGAAGGATATTTTTTCCCTTTTTGCCAACCACATAAACCCACCACCCCCCGGGATGAGGGCAACCATAATGCTGATGTGACCTTCGGGGAAAAAAAAAGTTTGACCAACGGGACTTTGGGAAGTTTTTCTTCAGATTTTAAAGGGGGCCCAAAAGTGTTTTTCAAGCCTTTTTTTTGTTTTAAAAATATGGTGCCCGGGTTTCCCCCATACCTTCGGGGAAACCCCTTAAATTTTTTTCCTTGGGTTTTCTACCCCCCAAATTTCCCTTTTAAACCTTTTGAATATTTTTAGTTTTTTTAAATTCAAAAAATTTGACTTTAATTAAAAATTTCATTTTCTCCCAAAAGTTTCCTCAAATTTTAAATTGACTTTTTCCTGTTTTTTCCCCTTTTGAAACGTTCCCCTCATTTTCCCGGGTTGCTGATGGCCCTTTAAACCATATTTTTTCCCCAAAATTAACGGGAAAAGGGGACAGTCAAAAGTTTTCTCCCCATACACTGGGTAATAGATGCATTACACTACTATATATATAATACCGCCATGTAGATTTTACCAAAGGGAGGCCGAAAGGCAGTAAAAAATGTATTCCCTGCCCATAACTTCGGGCAGCAAAAAAATTTTTAATTCCCAAAGGGTTTTTCAGAACTGTCCCCGGAGTCAGGCTAAATTTTTTGGCCCCAAACATTAGTGGGAACGCCCCTTTAAGGGGGGAGATGTAAACTTGATTCTGAAAGGCCCCTTTGGGGAACACTACCCCACAATGGGAAATTTTAGCCCTTAAAGGTTTTCAGAAACCCTTAATGAAACTGCCATCTGCCTCACATTTTGCCCTTTTTACTTTTTAACTTTTATGTTTTACTAAAATTTCAGAAGGATCCAATAGCTAGAAGTGAACTTTAAGAAATGTAAAAGAAATTTAAAATTTTTTTCTAATTTCCTTTGTAAAAAAAAAACCCCATATGGGGAAGCAGAAGAACAGAGACGTTTAATGGGGGCCCCAATAAAAATTTTTTCCCAAGAGACCCGTTGAAACCCCTAGACATCAACCATATTAGAGTGGGATTTATAGCTCCCCAAAATTTGTTATTGAAAAACTGTTTCACACGAAAATTCCAAATTATATCCTTGTATATAGAGTGCAAAATTAAATTTTTTTATATTTTTTGGGCCAAAACTTTTGGGGGGCAGAAATATGTAGCTATATTCTTGTACATGGGGTAGTATTTAGTAGTTTTTTAAATTTCCCCTTGAAAATTAGGGGAAATTATATTAAGTATTATATTTTGTACAGGGGGCATTATTATAGTAGAATTTTTCTTTGTACATAGGGGTGGGGTATTTATAAAGTTTATTTTGGGAATGGGGGCAGTATTAAATTAGTTATATTCTTGTACATGGGGGGGAAAGTGTTATAGAAAGTTAATTTTTCTAAAAAGGGGAGCATATTATAGTAGTTTTTTAATTTTTGAAACTTTGGAAGCAAATTTTATAGGTATTTTAAAATTTTTTGAAACATAGGGACGGGTTTTATAGTAGTTTTTTCTTGTACATGGGGGGCCCAAATTATAGTAGTTATTTTCCCTTTACATGGGGGCCCGTATTATAGCTGTTATTTTTCTTGCACATGGGGACCCAGTATTTTTATTTTTTTTAAAATTTTTTTTGTACTTTGGGGCAGGTTATAGTATTTATATTCTTGAAAACTTTAGAGGAAATTTTAAACTAGTTTATATTTTTTGTACATAGAGGGCAGTATTTATAGTATTTAAATATTCTTTACATGGGGGGGCAGTTTTATAGTAGTTAAAAATTTTTGTCCCAAGGGGGGGACAGAAATTAAAAAGAAATTTAAAATTTTTTCTACATAGGGAGCAGTTTTAATATTAGTTATATTCTTTTTACAAAAAAAAACCAGTATTATAGTAGTTATATTTTGAAACATAGGGGAAAATTTTTAAAAGTAGTTATTTTTCTTGTAAAAAAGGGGGGCCCAATATTATAGTATTTAAATTTCTTGTACAAAAGGAGCAGTATTTTAGCTTTTTTTATTTTTCTTGCAAAATGGGAAAAGTAATTTAGCTTTTTTATTTCTGCACATGGGAAGCAGAAATTGTAGTATTTATATTTCTTGTACATGGGGCTTTTAATTATATTTATTATATTTTTTGGTACATAGGGGCATTATTATATTTATTTATATTCTTTACATGGGACCCCGGTTTTATAGCATTTTATATTTTTTTGTCATAGGGACCCTTTTTATTAATTATTTATATTCCTTTACAAAAGGAGACAGTTTTATAGTGGTTAATTTTTTGTAAAGGAGGGCAGTTTTAAATAGTAGTTATATTCCTTACTTTAAGAGAAAGTATGAAAAGTGTTATTTTCCCTTGTACATGGGGGGCAAAATTTTTATAATATTATATTCTTGTAAAAAAGGAGGCAGTATTATTTTTATTATTTTCCCTTGTACTTGGGAAAGGCGTATTATAGTAGTTTTATTTCTTTTTACATAGTGGGCAGTATTATATTAGTTATATTCTTTTTCAGAGAGGGCATTTTTTTATAATAGAAATATTCTCGTAAAATAGGAAAACAGTAAAATAGTGTTTTATTCTTGCCATGGGGAAAGTATTATAAATTTAAATATTCTTGTACTAGGGAAACTTTAAATTTATTTTTCATTTATTCTTCTTAAAAGACACCATTTTAAAACATTAGTAATTTAAAAATTCTTGTACTTAGAAGTAAATTTTATAGTGGTTATTTTTAAATTTAAAGGGGGACAATACCACAGTGGGTCATTTTTGTTATCCAAAAGGGGACATATATAGTTTTTTATGATAATCTATATTTTTATTTTGGTTTGTTTATTCCCAAACAATTCAAAAAACCAAACCTGAAAAAAAAACCCCTGGGTATCCTTTGGGCGCTTCCTCTAGTGGTGGCTGCAGAAAGACAGAGATTTATCATTTTACTTTATGGCTGTGCAGCCTATTGGAAGCTTTGTAACAGAAATATAAAACTCTGAAGCTCAACTTTATATGTTTTAAGAAATCAGCACAAAATGTTGAAACTAAAAGTAAAAAGATGATAAAAGGTGAGGATTTATTGCAAGCTCCTGAGCTCCTTTGCCGCCCCTACATACGTTTTAAAATGGGGGTTTGGGTTCTTTGGTACCCCCGGCCTCTTTTTTGTATAAAAATTGGAAGCAATGTTTCCTCCCGGGGGGAAAACGGGACCCCACGTTTTGGAGAGGTAAAAAAACCCCACTATGAAACCCCTTTTGGGGCCCTTTTCCTGCCCTGCATCACAAACAGGACATTTTTTTTCCTACTGGATGATCCCTGGAGGATTAGCTCACTCTTTGCAGTATATCTGTTCCATATTCAAAGCCTCTACTTCTACTCCAAGTCCATAAAAACTGAACACAGAAAATCCTTATATCCTGTGTATAACATTATCCGCAGCAAACAGAAGCCTTGCGGGTTAAAAACGGAAACATCTTCTTGTGGCACCTTTTTTGGACAGCCCTCTTTGAAATTCCCAAAAGTTTTCCCACCCCACCACTGCAGAAACAGGGGCACAAAGAAAATTGTCAAATTTTTATTTCAGAAAACCCATTCCATGGACAGATGCAGACAGAAGAGGGCCTCTGTGTAAAAACATTTATAGGGGCCCCGTTGCCCCCCCAAATACTAATCACAAAAATAACCCCTTATGCTCTTTCCCCAATTTTCCCAGTAATTGGGAGCCTAACTTTTTAAATTAAAGCTTAGTTTATTTCATGCAATTGAATAGAAGCTGATATTATAGTGGCAGAGGGACATTTAATCTTTTAGGCTACTACACAGGTTGCATATATGGTATATCCTCCCGTGCATATCCCGACCATGTCCGCCAACTGTATTTCTGACATATTTTTAAAAGGGGCCTTTTATAGTAACTTAAAAACTGGACTGTAATTCCCGTTTTTCCTCAGTCACGGCCTTAGTTTACTGTTCTCCTCTACTCCGGCCCTGTATTACTCTTTTCCCTACCCCTGGCCCCTGTAGTTACTGCTTCCCTTACTCCGGCCTGTATTACTGCTTCCCCTTACTCACCCCCCTGTATTTTACGCTTCTCCTTACCCTGCTCTGTATTTTCTGCTTCCCCCTACTCCTCCCTGTTTACTGTTCTCCTCTACTCACTGGTTTTTATTACTGTTCTCTCTATCACTGGTCTGTAGTTATGGTTTCCCCTCCTCTACTCACTCCCTTATTTTACTGCTTTCCTCTATCACTGGTTTGTAGTTATGCTTCCCCTCTACTCACTGGCTGTAGTTACTGGCTTCTCCTCTACCACGCCCTGTAGTTACTGCTTCTTTTAATCACGCCCTGCAGTTACGGTTCTCTCTACTCACGGGTTTATTACGGGCTTTCCCAAACCCAGCCCTGTAGTTATGCTTCTCCTCTACTCACGGGTCGTAGTTACTGTTTCCTCACCAACTGGCTGTATTACTGCTTCCCTCTACTCACTGCTCTGTAGTTACTTTTCCCTACTCACTGCTCTGTATTTACTGCTTTCCTCTACCATTGGCTTGTAATTATGCTTTCCTCTACTCGATGGTCGGGTAGTTACTGCTTCTCCTCTACCGCTGTCTGTATTACTGCTTCTCCTCTACTCCCCGGGTCTGTAGGTTACTGCTTCTCCTTACTCACTGCCCTGTAGTTACTGCGTCTCCTTTTCTCACTTCCCTGTTTTACTGCTTCTCCCTACCACTGCTCTGTAGTTACTGCTTCTTCTTACTCACTGCCCTCTGTAGTTATGTTTTCCTGTGCTCACTGGCCTGTATATACTGCTTCTCCTCTATCATTGCTCTGTAGTTACTGCCTTCTCCTTACTCAGCCTGTAGTTACTGCTTCTCTTTTACTCATGCTCTGAGTTACTGCTTCTTCTCTACTCACTGCCTGTAGTTTACTGCTTCCCTCTACTCCATGGTTGTATTATGCTTCCTCCTCACTCACGGGGTCCTGTAGTTTTGCTTCTCCTCTACTCACTGGTCTGTATTATACTGCTTTTCTCCTCTACTCAATGCCCGTTGTTACGCTTCTCCTTTATCACTGTCTGTAGTTACTGTTTCTTCCTCTACTCACTGGTCGTAGTTATTTGCTTCTCCTCTACTCACTGCTCTGTAGTTACTGCTTCTCCTCTACTCACTGCCCTGTAGTTACTGCTTCTCCTCTACTCACTGCCCTGTAGTTACTGCTTCTCCTCTACTCACTGGTCTGTAGTTACTGCTTCTCCTCTACTCACTGGTCTGTAGTTACTGCTTCTCCTCTACTCACTGCTCTGTAGTTACTGCTTCTCCTCTACTCACTGCTCTGTAGTTACTGCTTCTCCTCTACTCACTGGTCTGTAGTTACTGCTTCTCCTCTACTCACTGCTCTGTAGTTACTGCTTCTCCTCTACTCACTGCTCTGTAGTTACTGCTTCTCCTCTACTCACTGCCCTGTAGTTACTGCTTCTCCTCTACTCACTGCCCTGTAGTTACTGCTTCTCCTCTACTCACTGCCCTGTAGTTACTGCTTCTCCTCTACTCACTGGCCTGTAGTTACTGCTTCTCCTCTACTCACTGGCCTGTAGTTACTGCTTCTCCTCTACTCACTGGCCTGTAGTTACTGCTTCTCCTCTACTCACTGCCCTGTAGTTACTGCTTCTCCTCTACTCACTGCTCTGTAGTTACTGCTTCTCCTCTACTCACTGGCCTGTAGTTACTGCTTCTCCTCTACTCACTGCCCTGTAGTTACTGCTTCTCCTCTACTCACTGCTCTGTAGTTACTGCTTCTCCTCTACTCACTGCCCTGTAGTTACTGCTTCCCTTTTACTCACTGCTCTGTATTTTATGCTTCTCCTCTACTCACTGGACTGTAGTTACTGCTTCTCCTCTACTCACTGCTCATTTAGTTACTGTTCTCCTTACTCACTGCTCAGTAGTTACTGCTTCTCCTCTACTCACTGCTCTGTAGTTACTGTTTTCCCCTCTACTCACTGGCCTGTAGTTACTGCTTCTCCTCTACTCACTGCCCTGTAGTTACTGCTTCTCCTCTACTCACTGGCCTGTAGTTACTGCTTCTCCTCTACTCACTGCTCTGTAGTTACTGTTTCTCCTGTACTCACTGGCCTGTAGATACTGCTTCTCCTCTACTCATTGGCCTGTAGTTACTGCTTCTCCTCTACTCACTGACCTGTAGTTACTGCTTCTCCTCTACTCACTGGTCTGTAGTTACGGCTTCTCCTCTACTCACTTCCCCGTAGTTACTGTCTTCCTCAATACTCACTGCCCTGTAGTTACTGCTTCTCCTCTACTCACTGCCCTATAGTTACTGTCTTCCTCAATACTCATTGCCCTGTAGTTACTGCTTCTCCTCTACTCACTGGTCTGTAGTTACTTGTCACGGATGCCATTGCGACCCGGGCGCATCCGTGCCCCAACTCTGAGCGGCGCCCCGTCCCGCACCTCGGGTCCGGGGTCCGCTCACCCCTCTGCCCGTTCCACCAGTCACTTACCTGGCCACGCTCCTGTCCCATCAGTCTCTGTCCCCCGGCGCGCGCGGCGCCCCCCCCTAGGGTGCACGCGCTGGCAGTGTGAAATTTAAAGGGACAGTGCACCGGTAATTGGCCATTACCGGGCACTGCTCCTGTTTAAGTCCGGCCTCTTCCTGGCAGCCGCGCCGGATCTTCAGTGCTGATGCCTATAGAGAAAGCGTTCCAGAAAGTCTTGTCTTGTCTACCGTGTACCGAACCCGCTTGCTTACGTTTACTGACCACGAATCTCTGCCGCCTGTCCAGACCTGCCTGCCTGTCCCCGACTATGAGCCTGCCTGATGTATCTGTACCTCGCCTACCCTTGGCCGCCACCGCAAGCAAGTCCCTCCCGTGGAAGCGACCTGGTAGATTCCCGCCACAGCAAGTCCATCCCGCTTTGCGGCGGGCTCTGGTGAATACCGGGACCTACTTAGATTCCGCTCCCTGGCGTGGGCTTCCATCATCGCTTGCGGTGATCCAGCGGATCCACTACCAGACCGTTACAGTAAGATCCGGCCATGGATCCCGCCAAGGTGCCATTACCCAGCCTGGCGGACTTAACGACCGTTGTTGCCCGCCAGTCACAGCAACTAGGTCAACAGGAGCAGCAACTGAACCAGCTGTCCACCATGTTGCAGTAACTCGCCACCGCCCAGCAGCAGCAATCTTCGCCATCCCCCGTGGTTGTTCCTGCCTCAGCGGTTCCTGTGGCTCTGGGGGGCCTCAAGCTTCGGCTGTCACTCCCGTCCAAGTACGACGGAGGTCCGAAATTCTGCAGGGGGTTCATCACCCAATGTTCTATGCACGTGGAGCTGATGGCCAACCAGTTCCTGTCCGAACCTGCGAAAGTGGCTTTCGTGGTCAGCCTACTCTCCGGGAAGGCCCTGGCATGGGCTACACCTCTGTGACAGGAACGATCTGTTGACGGCAGACCTACAGTCGTTCCTCAGTGAGTACCGCAGTGTGTTTGAGGAACCTGCTCGTGCATCCTCCGCTGAGACAGCCCTCCTAAACCTAAGTCAGGGGAATTTGTCCATGGGAGACTACGCGGTGCAGTCCGCACCTTAGCCTCAGAACGGTCATGGAACGAGGCCACCCTGTGCGCCACCTTCAAGAAAGGGCTCTCAAGCCGAGTTAAGGACGTCTTGGCTGCTAGGGACATTCCATCTTCCCTCAGTGACTTGATCCGGTTGGCCACCCGCATTGAGGTGCGCTTCATTGAACGGGAAGAGGAACTTCGGCAAGAGTGTCAGCTAGCCCAACCTCGCCGGTTTCCTTGCCTAGCACCGGTGTTCCAGAAGCCTCCTGCGCCACAGTCGCCAACACCCACCAAGGAGCCCATGCAGATTGATCGGGCTCATCTCACTGAGCAAGAGTTGGCCCAGCGTCGGCAAAGTAACTTGTGCCTTTACTGTGGCAGCCCAGAACATTTCCAAAGGAGTTGTCCCAAGGAAACTCCCGCACCTAGGTTCGTGTGGGAGAGCATTCCTAGGGCAAACTCCCTCCTCTCCACGCCTGTTGATGGCAGTACAGGTCGTGTCTGAAGCTGGAAACTCATTCCAAGTCCCGGCGTTTCTGGATTCGGGCTCAGCCGGGAACTTTCATTCGAAAGTCCTCTTCTCCCTCGGGTGCGGGGTTCTTTGTCGTAGAAAAGAAGGACGGTTCCTTACGGCCCTGCATCGACTACCGGGATCTGAACAAGATCACTGAGACGAACCGGTACCCTCTGCCGTTGATCACGGAGCTATTTGACCATCTGCGGGCCGCAAGGATCTTCCCCAAGCTGGATCTGAGAGGGGCCTACAATTTGGTCCGAATCCGCAAGGGCGATGAATGGAAGACGGCCTTCAACACCAGAGACGGGCACTTCGAGTATCTGGTCATGCCATTCGGACTGTGTAATGCCCCTGCCGTCTTCCAGGAGCTCGTGAATGACATCTTCAGAGACCTCCTCTACACCTGCGTAGTGGTCTACCTGGACGATATATTGGTGTACTCTCCTGACCTCGAAACCCACCGCAGCCATGTCCGTCAGGTGTTGAGGCGTCTCGGCGATAACCATCTGTATGCCAAGCTGGGGAAGTGCCTCTTCCACCATACCAGCCTTCCGTTTCTGGGATACATCATCTCTGACCAAGGCCTACGGATGGATCCAGCGAAACTGTCGGCCGTGTTGCAGTGGCCACGCCCAGTCGGCCTGCGAGCCATACAGCGCTTCCTGGGGTTCTGCAACTACTATCGCCAATTTATTCCTCACTTTTCTACGCTAGTAGCTCCGATAGTGGCGCTTACAAAGAAACACGCTAACCCGCGTAGCTGATCCTCTGAAGCTGAGGAGGCATTCTCTAAGCTCAAGTCTGCCTTTGCCATTGTATCTATCC
Source organism: Phyllomedusa bahiana (assembly GCA_025379985.1). NCBI lineage: Eukaryota > Metazoa > Chordata > Amphibia > Anura > Hylidae > Phyllomedusa > Phyllomedusa bahiana. Next base: position 57,524 of record JAODAL010020695.1, on the reverse strand, counting down.
TATCACGGCCGGACCCCGCGAAACCCTTTACGTTGGAAGTGGATGCCTCGTCTGTGGGGGTCGGAGCAGTTCTCACGTAAAAAGGGCCCACGGGCAAGACGGTAACATGTGGCTTCTTTTCCAAGAAATTCTCCCCAGTCGAGATGAACTACACGATTGGTGACCGGGCTTTGGAGGAATGGCGTTATCTGCTGGAAGGTGCTCGCCATCCCATCCGCATCTATTCGGATTACAGAAACCTCCAATACCTCCAGACGGCTCAGCGACTTAACCCACGCCAGGCTAGGTGGTCACTCTTCTTCTCCCTTTTCGACTTCCAGATCCACTTCCGGACCACGGAAAAGAACGTGAAGGCCGATGCTCTCTCTCATGCCTCCGACGTGGTGGGTGAAGAGACTACTCCGGAGCACATAATTCCCCCAGAACGTCTTATCTCGGCTGCTCCAATTGACCAGAAGGTTCCCCCGAAGAAGACCTACGTAAGCCCTGCTCTACGTAGACGTATCTTGAAATGGGGACATTGCTCCTTGGTGGCCGGTCATCCCGGCGCCCGAAAAACATTCCTCCTGATATCCCGGTTCTATTGGTGACCAGAGCTCGTTAAGGATGTCAAGCACTTCATTGAGTCTTGTAACTCCTGTGCCCGCAACAAGACGCCTCGTCACAAGCCGGCAGGCCTACTACATCCACTACCCATCCCTACTCAACCATGGACCCTTATAGCGATGGACTTTGTAACCGATCTCGCTCCTTTGGTTGGCAACACCATTGTCTGGGTGATCCCAGATTGGTTTTCCAAGATGGCGCATTTTGTTCCGCTGCCTGGCCTACCGTCTACCCCTCACCTGGCAGAGCTATTCTTTCATCATGTTTTTCGTCTGCATGGGCTCCCTCAGCAAATCGTTTCGGATCGAGGGGTCCAGTTTGTTTTCAAGTTTTGGCGGGCTCTGTGTTCCCAACTCCAGGTGAAGCTTGACTTCTCTTCCGCCTACCACCCTCAGACGAATGGCCAGGTGGAGAGGGTCAACCAGGTTTTGGGGTGTTACCCACGCCACTTCGTCTCTGCACGCCAAGATGACTGGTCCAACTTGCTGCCATGGGCGGAATTCTCTTATAACTCCCTAGATTCAGAGTCCGCGGGGGCCTCCCCCTTCTACATCGTATACGGTCTGCATCCCCGCCCACCTCTCCCTCTGGTATCCCCATCTGAGGTTCCGGCGGCAGACGCATTGGTCCAGGACATAAAGACCATCTGGTCCCAGACCCGCCAGTCTCTGCTCCGTGCTTCCGAGCGCACGAAGGCTCAAGCCGATACAAGAAGAAGTCTTCCCCCCGTCTTCTCCCCGGGTGACACGGTGTGGCTGTCGGCCATATATGTCCGCCTTAAGATGCCTTCCAACAAACTGGGACCCCGCTTCCTGGGACCCTTTGAGGTTCTTAGTCGCGTTAACCCGGTACCCTACAAACTCCGGCTCCCTCCTACCATCCAAATTCTCAACTCATTCCATGTCTCACTACTGAAGCCTCTGGTCATGAATCGTTTCTCACGGAAGACAGTCCCTCCTTCGTCTGTGGCGGATGCCTCCAATCTCTTCGTGATCAAGGAAATCCTAGGTATGAGAAGGACCAGATCGAAACGTTTCTTTCTCGTGGACTGGAAGGGATTTGGCCCCGAAGAGAGGTCTTGGGAGCCAGAGGAGAATATCCTGGACCGCAGCGTTATTCAGAAATTCCTTCACTCTAAAAGGAAGGGGGGGTTAAAGGGGGGGGTACTATCACGGATGCTCGTCCCGGGGCATGGGCGCATCCGTCCCCACTCCGACGGGGCCCCCTCCCCACCCGTCCGGGGCCCCCTCACCCCTTGCCCTCCACCAGCACTACCTCCACGCTCCCCTCCCCCATTTCCCCGTCCCTCGCGCCCCGCATGGCGCCGCCCTGGAAAAATTTAAAGGGGCAGGCACCGGGAATTGCCATAACCAGGCACGCCCATTAAAATCCACCTCTTCCTGGCAGCCCGCCGGATCTTTATGCTCAAAGCCTATGAAAAGCGTCCAAAAAATCTCTCTTGTCTACCGGTAACCCCAACCCGCTTGCTTACGTTACGACCACTATCCTGCCCCTGCCCCAAACCCCCGCCTCCCCGACACGAGCCTGCTTACATCTGTACCCCCCCGCCTACCCTTGGCCCCCACCCAAACAAGTCCCCCCATGAAGCGACCTGGAAAATTCCCCCCCCGCAGCAATCCAACCCCTTTGCGGCACTCTGGGGAATACCGGGGCCCACTTTAAATTCCCTCCCTGCGTGGGCTTCCACCCTCGCTTGGGGGTCCAGCGGATCCACACCAACCGTTACAGTAAACCCGGGCCCAAAGGGCCCCCCAAGGTGCCATTACCCCCTGGGGGACCAAAAAGACCTTTTTGCCCGCCAGCACACAACTGGGCAACAGGCGCAACAAATGAACCCGTTCCACCATGTTGCAGCAATCGCCACCGCCCCCATAGCAATCCTTTGCCATGCCCCGTGTTGTTCCTGCCTCAGTGGTTCCTGTGGCTCGGGGGGCCCCCCAAGCTTCGGCTGTCCTCCCGTCCCCAAATACGACGGAGGCCGAAACTCTGAGGGGTTCACACCCCCTTTCTGCACTTTGGAGCTGAGGGCCCAAACCCTTTCCTGTCCGAACGGGGGAAAGGGTTTCGTGGTCACCTGCTCCGGAAGGCCCTGGCATGGGCTACACTCTGTGACAGGAATGATATGTTGTACGGCAGGACCTACAGTCGTTCCTCTGTGAGTACCGCAGTGTTGTTTTGAGGAACCAGCTCGTGCATCCTCCGCTGAGACAGCCCTCCTAAACATATGTCAGGGGAATTGTATCCGTGGGAAGGACTTTGCGGTGCATTTCCGCACCTTAGCCACAGACCGGTCATGGAACGAGGCCGCCCCTGTGCGCACCTTCATGAAAGGGCTCTCAAGCCGAGTTAGCGTCTTGGTGATGGGGTCTATTCCATATTCCCTCAGTGACTTGATGCGTGTTGGACCACCCCGATTGAGGTGCGCTTCATTGTAAGGGAGAGTGTTCAGCTAGCCCAACCTCGCAGTTTCACTTGCCTAGACGGTGTTCCATGAAGCCTCCTGCGCCCAGTCGCCAACACCCTCCAGGAGCCCATGCAGATTGATGCGGGCTTCATCTCAAATGAGCAAGGAGTTGGGCCCAGCGTCGGCAAAGGAACTTGTGGCCTTTAATGTGGCAGCCCAGAACATTTCCGGAGGAGTTGTACCAAGGAAACTCCCGCACCTAGGTTCTGTGGGAGAGGCCATTCCTAGGTGCAAACTCTCCTCTTCACGGCCTGTTTGATGGCAGTACAGGTCGGTCTGAATGCTGGAATCTATTCAAGTCCCGCGTTATTGGATTTGGCTCAGCGGGAACTTTATCCATCTGTCTCTGTGAAAGCAGTACGTCTTCGGTGGTCCGCCTGGAGATTCCCACTTGTGATCTCTTATTCAGTGGGAGCTGTTAGCGACACCGTTCCAGTTTGTCGCCCCAAGCCACTATCCTTCCACGTGGGGGCGCTTATATAGAAGAGACTCTTCTAGAGTTGCCTCGCTCACCGTCGGCGGTCCTCCTCGGGCTTACTTGCTGCGGCTCCACTCTCCTATGCTTGGACTGGACATATGGAGACGTAACACGTTGGGGTCCCAACTGTCTGGGCGGTGTTTGGTGCCGGCCTCGCCGATTGATTTTATGCTCCTGCTCAACCTTCGTGAGACGCTGCCGCGTCTGCCACCCGAGTATCTGGTGTACCGCTGACGTGTTCTCTGAGAAAAAGCAGAGAGTCTTCCTCCGCATCGTCCTACGGACTGCCGATTGACTTATTGCCTGGTACCAATCTCCTCGGGCAGTGTCTACCCCTTATCTGTTCCAGAGACTATAGCCATGTCGGAGTACATCCAGAGAATCTCCAGAAGGGGTGCATTCGATATGTACTCTTCTCCCTCGGGTGTCTGAACAGTTCACGGTGAAAGAACGGTACCCTCTGCCGTTGATCACGGTGTATTTGAACGTCTGCGGGGCGCAAGGATCTTCTCGAAGCTGGGATTTGAGACGAGGGCCTATATTTTGGTCCGGAAATCCGCAAGGCGATGAATGGAAGACGGCCTTCAACACTAGAGACGGCATTCTAGTATCTGGTCATGCCATTCGGGACTGTGTAATTGCCCTGCCTGTCTTCCAGGAGCTCGTGAATGAATCTTCAGAGAGTCCTCTACCACCTGTGTAGTTGGTCTACCTGGGACGCTTATTGGTTGTACTCGCTTGAACTTAGAAATCCCACCGCTGCCATTGTCCGTCAGGTGTTGAGGCGTCTCGACGATAACCATCGTAGCCAAGCTTGGAAGTGCCTCTTCACCATACCAGCCTTCCGTTTCTGGGATACATCATCTCTGACAAGGTCTAGGGATGGATCCAGCGAAAAACGTCGGCCGTGTTGCACTGACCACGCCCAGTCGGCCTCGCGAGCCTTTCAGCGCTTCCGGGGTCTGCAACTTACTATCGCAATTTTTATCCTCACTTTTCTACGCTAGTAGCTCCGATAGTGGCGCTTACCAAAAGAAACTCGCTAACCCGCGTAGCGGCCCACCACTATGAAGCTGAGGAGGCATGCTCTAAGCTCAATGTATGCCTTTGCCATTGTGTATCTATCCTATCACGGCCGGACCCCCGCGGTAAACCCTATACGTTGGATGTGGATGCCTCGTATGTGGGGGGTCGGTGCAGTTCTCACGCAAAAAAGGGCACGGGCAAGACAGTAACGTGTGGCTTCTTTTCCAAGACGTTCTTCCCAGTCCGAGACGGACTACACCGAGTGCGACCGGGAGCTACTGCTATCAAGTGGCTTTGGAGGAATGGTCGTTATCGGCTGGAAGGTGTCGCCATCCCATCCGCATCTAATCGGTCACAAAACCTCCAATACATCCCAGACGGCTCTGCGACTTAACCACGCAGGCTAGGTGGTCGCTCTTTCTTCTCCGGTTCGACTTCCAGATCCACTTCCGGGAAACCGCGGAAAGAACGTGAAGGCGGACGCTCGCTCCCGTGCCTCCGACGTGGTGGGTGAGAGAATACTCCGGAGCACCTAATTTCCTCAGTACGTATTTATGTCGGCTGCTCCAATTGACCTCCGGAAGGTTCCCCGGGGACGGACTACGTAAGCCCGCTCGAATACGTAGTCGTATCTTGAAATGGGGACATTGTATCCATGGTGGCCGGCGCCGAAAAAAAAAATTCCTCCTGATATCCCCGGTTCTATTGATGGCCAGAGCTCGTTAGGATGTCAAGGACTTCGTTGAGTGTTTGTGTTTAACATCCTGTGCCGACAACAAAAACGCATCGTCAAAAGAGGCCAGGCCTACCACAGCCATACCCAGCCCTACTCATACCATGGGACCCATATAGCGATGACTTTGTAACCGAACTCCTCCTTCGGCTGCAACACCATTGCTGGGTGATCACAGATCGGTTTTTCAAGATGGCGCATTTTCGTTCCGCTGCCTGGCCTTTACGTCTGCCCCTCGCCTGGCAGAGCTTTCTTTCACTTGTTTTCGTCTGCATGGCTCCCTCAGCAAATCGTTCGGATGAGGGGTCCCGTTTGTTTTTCAAGTTTTGGCGGGCTCTTTGTTCCCACTCCAGGTGAAGCTTGAACTTCATTCGACTTCCACCATCAGACGAATGGCCCAGGAGGAGAGGGTCACCAGTTTTGGGGTGTTACCTACGCCACTTCGTCTCTGCACGCCAAGATGACTGGGCCAACTTGCTGCCATGGGCGGAATTCTCTTATTACTCCCGAGATTCAGAGTCGCGGGCCTCCCCTTACTACATCATATACGGTCTGCATCCACCGCCCCACCTCTCCTCTGCATCCCCATCGAGGTTCCGTGGCAGACGGCAGTTGGTCCAGGACCTAGAAAGACCAGCTGGTCCCAGACCCGCCAGTCTCCTGCTTCCGTGCTTCCGAGCGGGCACGAAGTTCTAAGCCGATAAAAAAGAAGAAGTCTTCTCCCGTCTTCTCCGGGGTGACCAGGTGTGGCTGTCGGCAATATATGTCCGCCTTAGATGCCTTCCTACAAACTGGGACCCCGCTTCCTGGGACCCTTTGAGTTCTTAGACGACATGAACCCGGTCTCCTACAAAACTCCGGCTTCCTCTACCATGCAATCCCAACTCATTCCCATGTTCTCACTACTGAGAGCCTCTGGTCATGAATCGTTTCTCACAGGAAGACAGTCCCTCCTTCGTCTGTGGCGGATGCCTCCATTCTCTTGTGATCATGGAAATCCGAGGTTGAGAAGGACCAGATGAAACGTTTTCTTTCTCGTGACGGGAGGGATTTGGCCCCGAAGAGGTTCATGGGAGCCAGAGGAGAAATATCCTGGTCCGCTGCGTTATTCAGATAATTCCTTCTCTCTAAAAGGAAGGGGGGGGGGGCAAAAGGGGGGTAACGGTTTCTGTCCACGGAGGCCCCTGCGGACCCTTGTCCCGGGTCGCGGGCGCATCTGTGCCACGATCGAGCGGCGTCCAGTCTCGCACCTCGGGGCCGGGGGTCAGCCACAACTACCCTCTGCACCGTGCCACAGTCACTTACCTGGCCACGCTCCTGTCCATAAATAAAAAAAATCAGTCTCTGTCCACCGGAGCGCGCGCGGCGCCGCTCAGTGTGTTATTTAAAAGGGACAGTGCAACCGGTAAGTGGGCCATTGGCAGCTTCAATGCTGTATACCAAAACCTTTGGAACTCTGAGCAGCTGCTGAGACTGCGTATCTCTGATACGCTTGTGCCTTCTTAAGCTATGTCGCATGCTTTGTCTGCTGGCTGCACATCCGGCTTTTCAGTCTGGGACTCCCAGCACAGCATGGTCCCGCAGTTTACTCTATACTCGCCAGCCCTGTTAACCATTGTGCACTGGTCTATAATCATAAGCCTGTAAATTTCCTCCCGCGCAGCAAGTCCCCGGAAACACAAAAAAAAATAAACAGACAATCCACAGCAGACCTGCATTCCAGCAGACTCTGTTCTTCATACACTGTCTTATACATCTGTTCCAATAAAGTTGCAGAAAAATAAAAATAAACAAAATATTTAACTCAACCTTGAGTGCCTCTTCATACATGTCCCTGCCATTTGAGCGCCTCCATCAACGTGTTCCGCCTGAGAGCGGCTCCATCAAATTGTCACGGCCAGAGAGCACTCCATCATCTGTCCCGGCAGAGAGCGCCTCCATCAAACTGTCCCGGCCAGGAGCGCCTCCATCAACTGTCCCGGCCAGAGAGCGGCCTCCATCAACTGTCCCAGCCAGAGAGCGCCTCCATCAATACTATCCCAGCCTGAGGGGCGCCTCACATAAACAGTCCCAGCCAGAGAGCGCCTCCATCATCTGTCCAGCCAGAGAGCGCCTCCTCAACTGTCCACTAGATGACTGCCTCCAGCAACTGTCCCAGCAGAGAACTGCTCCATCACCTGTATCAGCCAGAGAGCGCTCATCAACTGTCCCAGCCAGTGAGCGCCTCCATCCTCCTGTCTACAGCAGAGACTGCCTCCATCACCGTCCCAGCAGTGAGTGCTCCATCACTGTCCCAGCCGAGAGCGCCTCCATCAACTGTCCCAGTCTGAGAGCGCCTCCATCAAACTGTCCCAGCCAGTGAGCGGACCCATCACCGTGTCCCAGCATGTGACTGGCTCCATCAACCTGTCCCAGCCAGAGACTGCCTCCATCAACCTGTCCCAGCCCAGAGACTGCCCCCATCACCTGTCCCAGCCAGAGAGTGCCTTCCATCACTGTCCAGCCAGAGAGCGCTTCCATCAACTGTCCAGCAGAGAGCGTCTCCCATCACCTGTCCCAGCCTAGAGACTGCCCCATCACCTGTCCAGCCAGAGACTGCCTCCGTCAACTGTCCCAGCCAGAGAGCGCATCCATCAACTGTCCCAGCCCGAGAGGCCTCCTTCACTGTCACAGCCAGAGAGTGCCTCCATCAACTGCCCCAGCTGAGAGCGCCTCCATCAAACTTGTCCCAGCCAGAGAGCGCCATCCATCAAACTGTCCCAGCCTGAGGAGCGCCTCCATTCAACTGTCCCAGCCGAGAGCGCTTCCATCAACTGTCCCAGCCAGAATCTAACTTGTACACACTGTGATCTAACCACTATGCTTTCTTTTCCACTCTCATCATCGCATATCATCCACTATCCTCTCACTTACTGCTTAGTCCCAAATCCCTCCACTGACAAGGAAACTCTACATCCTTCCCCTTGCATTCCTACCCTCAACACGGTCTGCACACTCACCTCATTCCTCACTGTTAATGCCCTCCGCACCAAACAAACCTGCCAATTACAGTCTTTCTACTGCCACCTACTCTCCTCTCACTGCTCCTTCTGGCTCGGGACATATCCCCAACCCAGGGCCCACCCCAGCACATTCCCCCATAGTCTCTGCCTCCTCGAACAGACTCCACACTACTAAATTTCCGCTTATCCTTCAACCAGATACACATCACTCTGACACGTGTTCCCCATCCACGCGCCTTGGAGCTCTATGTATTGCGCGGTCTGTATGTATATAAAACTCTCATACATACATGACTTGTTACATCTCACGCTACCTTACATATATCTTCTTGGTCGACTGAAACCTGCTGACCCCCTCTGACACAGTCTTCCCCTGCCGCCACTTTTTTGCGGCCTCCACTACCCACACTCCTCGTCCTGGTAAACAAGCATGGTGGAGGTGAGGCCTTATCTGTCTGAAACCGCTCATTTGATCCCACTCCACCTCTGCTTTCCTCAGCTCTTTCTCCTTTTGAAGTGCACTATGTCCGCCAATCTACGCCCCCGCGACCTCCAAGTGGCTGTTGTTACCGACCGCCAGGCCCTGCCTCTGCCTTTCTGACCACTTTGCTTCTGGCTTCTCCACGTTCTTTCCACAGAACATCCCCACTATTCATCATGGGAGACGTCAACATCCCAATCGACTCCCACACATCTGCTTCAACAAACTTCTTTCTCTCTGCCTCCTCTTCACCCTCTCCCTGTGACCTCAGAAGCCACTCACAAATATGGTCACACACTGGTCCTCATCGTCACCGCCTCTGCCCCCCTATCTGACATCTCTAACTCTCACACCCTATATCACGGACCAAAACCTGCTTACCTTTCTCCACTATCACCTCCCCACCTGTCTCTGTCTAGATCCAGTACGAACCCGCTGGTAATCTACAAAACCTCAACCCTCTACACTCTCTCTGACTCTCGTTGCACCTTTTCCTACATTCTCCTCATTCAATGATCCAGACGCAGCCACACTTTCTAATCATACAATCATCACCGCCTTGACTTAGTCGATACCTCTCACACACAAAAGAACCGCAAAATCAACAGACTAACCTGGCACACAGATCTACCAAACAGCTGAGGCGTGCTCCAGAGCTGGCCGAACGCCGATGGAGAAAATCACTCCATTGATGACTTTGCCTTATTAAACACATCACTGCTGACATTTAAGTCCGCACTCGCCTCTAGCCAATCAGGTCTATTTCACCATCTATATCCGCCGGCTCCCACAAACCCAGACAATTATTTCAAAATCTTCACTCTCTTCTCGTCCACCAAATCCTCCTCCCCCATCCCTCCTCTTTCAGCAGATTGACTTGGACTTTCATTCCTCCAGAGGATCACCTCTCAGAGATAGCTTCAGCACGCAAGTCCCCACCACCCTCCTCTACCTTGCAACTGCTCTTCCCCTTAACTTGCTTCACCCACGGTCATCATGACAAGCTCTCCTCCTTACTGTCCAAATCCAACCTCACTAATGTAGTCTTGACCCACTGCCATCCCACTCATCCAGACCTCAGTGTTCTAACATCCTGAAAGCCTCACCCATCTCTTCAACCTATCAATAACCTCTGAATTTCCCTTCCGCTTTAAAATGCTACTATCACTCCAATCTAAAAAAACATCTCCTTCGACCCCTCTTCTCTGTCCAACTATCGCCCCATCTCACTGCTCCCTGTTGCTTCAAACTCCTCGAGCTGCATGTCTATCTTCAGCTGTCCTCCCACTCTCCTCCAACTCGCTTCTTGACCACTACTCAATTGGTTTTGACCCACACTCTACCGAAACCGCCCTTAACCAAGTCACTAATGGACTAGTAACTCTAAAGGCCTCTTGATACTACTCTGTGTCCTCCTCTTTGACCTGTCTCTGCCTTTGACACTGTCGGGACCATTCCCTCCTGCGACAAATCCTTTCCTCACCTCGGCATCACAGACTTGGCTCTTTCCCTGGATCTCCTCGTTACCTCACTGATCGACTTTCAGCGTCTCTCTTCTCGCTCCACCTCCTTCACCCGGCCTCTCTCTGTCGGTGTCCCAAGGGTTCAGTCCTGGGGCCCCTCTACTCTTCTCTATCTACACTCTGGTCATCGCGTCAGCTCATGCTCACCTGGCTTCATTAACAACCTGTTATGCTGTGATACCCAACTCTACATCTCCGGCCCGATGTCACTTCTCTACTCCCCGGATCCCTGATGTCTGTCCTCCATTTCTTCCTTCTTCTCATCACGTCTCCATAAAACTAAATTGTGAGAAACAGAACTCATCCATCTTTCCACATCAACTCTACCCCTGCCCCTGATCTCTCTATTCAGTCAACGGCTCTACACTTCACCGGTCCGCAAGTCCGCTGCCTTGGGGTAATATATCCCCCCTTATATTTTTTTTTTTTTTTTTTTTTTTTTTTTTTTTTTTTTTGGACTCTGCTTTATCTTTCATACCATACTCATCCAAACCTACTCTGCTGCAGCCTCCTCTGAAAATCATTTCTCGCATCAGCTCATTCCTCAACTATGACTCTTACAAAACTGCTTGTCAATGCCCTTTTCATCTCCCGCCTAGACTACTGGCAAACCATCCTTCTCAGTGGCCTCCACTAGCACCTCGCTCCCCTCCAATCCATCTGTAACTCTGCTGACCGTCTAATCACCTCTCTCTCGCTACTCCTCTGCTCTCCCATTGCCAATCCCTTCACTGGTTCCCATTGCCCAGCGAATTCATTTATGCTACTAACCATAAACCTACAAGCTCTCCTTGACCTCTCCCCTCCCATACATCTCATGCTCTAATTTCCAAATATCTCCCCTTACCGACTCTCCGCTCATTCATAGGGCCTTTCTCCTCTGCTCTCCCCTCTATCAGCTCCTCACACAACGTCTCCAAGACTTCTCGTGCTTCACCCACACTCTGGGGATAAACTTCACTGCCCCAACACATCAGAATCTCCTCACTTTCACCAGTTCAAAATTCAGATAACCTGGAAAACCCTTCTTCAGGCTCGCTATAACCTTCACTAAACTTGGGTACTACTTCCTCCACAGAAATGTCTGCCCTCCCTCCTGTTCTTTCCCCTCCTTGTAGATTGTAAGCGCCTCGCGGGTAGGGTCCTCTCTCCCTCTGTGTGCATTGTCTGTATCCCTTTTACACTGTACTAGTTTGACTTATGTATTGTTTGAACCCCCTCGAATGTACGCGCCTAGAATCAATGGCGCTTTTAAAATAAATAATAATAAATTAAATCTTTAGTCCTGGACCTCTTTCTGGCAGCCTCGCCGGATTCTTAGTGCTCATGCCTATAGAGAAAGCGTTCCAGAAAGTCTCGTTTGTCTACCCGTGTACCACGGAAAACCGTTGTTACGGTTTACTGACACGAATCTCTTGGCGCATGTCCAGACCTGCTGCCTGTCCCCGACTATTAGCTGTGACTTATCTGTACCTCGCCTACCTTGCCGCAGCAAGTCCCGCAGTGGATGCGACCTGGTAGATTCCCGCACAGCAAGTCCTTCCCGCTTTTGCGGCGGGCTTGGGTGAATACTGGGACCTACTTAGATTCCGCTCCCTGGGTGGGTTCAATCGCTTGCGGTGGTCCAGCAGATCCACTACCAGACCGTTACATTGCTGCTTCTCCTCTACTCACCTTTCTGTAGTTGCTGCTTCTCCTCTACTCACTGGCCTGTAGTTACTGCTTCTCCTCTACTCACTGCCCTGTAGTTACTGCTTCTCCTCTACATACTGGCCTGTAGTTACTGCTTCTCTCTAACTCACTCGGCCTGTAGTTATGCTTCTCCTCTACTCACTGCCTGTAGTTTATGCTTCTCTCTACTCACTGCCTGTAGTTTACTGTTCTCTCACATAGGGCCTGTAGTTAACTGCTTTCCTCTCTCACTGCTCTGTAGATCTACTGGCTTCTCCTTCTACTCACTGCTGTAGTTACTGGTTCTCCTCTACTCATGGCCTGTAGTTTTCTGCTTCTCCTCTACTCACTGCCCTGTAGTTATGCTTCTCCCTCTAATACTGGCCTGTAGGTTACTGCTTCTCCTCTACTCATGGCTGTAGTTACTGTGTCTCTCTACTCACTGCCCTGTAGTTACTGCTTTTTTTTTTTTCTTTTTTATCTCTATCACTTGCCCAGTAGTTACTGCTTCTCCTCTACTTTCTGGCCTGTAGTTACTGCTAATCCTCTTACTCACTGGGCTGTAGTTACTGCTTATCCTCTACTCACCTGCTCTGTAGTTACAGGTTCTCCTTACTCACCTGCGTCTGTAGTTACTGCTTCTCCTCTACTCACTGGCCTGTAGTTACTGCTTCTCCTCTACTCACTGGCCTGTAGTTACTGTCTTCTTCAATACTCCCTAGCCTGTAGTTACGGTCTTCTTCAATACTCACTGGCCTGTAGTTACTGCTTCTCCTCTACTCACTGGCCTGTAGTTACCGGCTTCTTCACTACTCACTGCGATGTAGTTACTGACTTCTTCTGTAGTACCTGGCTTACAGTTAATGGCTTCTTCTCTACTAACTGGCTTGTAGTTACTCACTACTTATTTACTAATTGGCCTATACTTACTGGCTTCTTATCTACTTATTGGCCTGTGGTTATTGCTTCTTCTCTAATAACTGGCTTATATTTACTGACTTCTTCTTAGAAGAGTGAAGAAATCAGGCGATACCTTTTAGAGGCTGAGTATATTTGATGGTGAGCTTTCAAGAGTACTAGCTCTCTTTTCAGAATGATGTTGTAAAAGAACTGGAAAATTTACAGGACTTTTTTTATACACAAAAGACATGGACCTTCAAAGGGACTTAGAATTCTTAAAAAATAACAAAATTGCAATATAAGCGGGACAAGTCATTTGCAAACAGGTCAAGAAATCAACAATCTGGAAACTTGTAAGGCATTATCCTCTATTGTGTTGATTACTTTCCAGAGTTTAGTATCATCTGCAAAAATTGATATTTTACTGTGCAATCCTTCTGTAAGGTCTTAACAAATATGAGGTTGTTATTATGGGTGACTTCAACTACCCAGTCATAAACTGGGAATTTGAAACCTGCGTCTCTCATAAAGGAAACATTTGTATGTCAATAACTAAAGATGGTTACCTTTCTCAACTGATGCAGGAGCCGACTACAGGGAAGGCCCTTTTGGACTAATAGACCTGACAGAGTAACAAAGGTTCAGGTTGGGGGGCATCTAGGAAATACTGACCATAATATAATACATTTCCATTTATCCTTCAAAAGAGTATTTTGTCGAGGAGCCACAAAAACATTGAATTTTGATTTTAATCTGCATAGGGAAGCCCTAAACCGCATTGACTGGAACAAGGTGTTTAAAAATAGAAGAACAGATAATAGCTGGGAGATTTTTAAAAACATCATAAGCACTCACTGTGAGAGGTACAGACCTTATGGAAACAACGTGATTAGAAACAGGAAAAATCCAATGTGGATCAACAGAGATGTAAAGGAGGCAATAAATAACAAATAGAAAGTGTTTCAGCTCCTTAAACAGGAGGGCATTTGAGGGCACTAAAAAAATTTATAAAAAAAAAAAATAAAACATGTAAAATAATGATAAAGGCAGCAAAGCTGGAGACAGAAAGACATATTGCCATAGAAAGTAAAACTAACCCCAAATTTTTTTTTTATCAATTTAAATAGTAAAAAAATTAAAACTTAAAATGTTGGCCCTTTGAAAAGTAATGAGGGAGGTATTGTAGAAGGCAATGAGGAGAAAGCAAACCTATTAAACAATATTGTCTCCACTGTATTTACGAGGAAGATGACCTTCCTGTTGATGAGCAGAGGGATGAGGTAAACTCCAACTTAAATGTTTCCTGTCTAAGCCAGGAAGAAGTGCAGCTCTGCCTGAAGGAGATTAAAATAGACAAATCACCTGGTCCTGACGGTATACACCACCGTGTCCTAAGGGTGTTAAGTAATGTCATAGATAGGCCCCTATTCTCAATATTTATGGACTGTATAATAATGGGGTATGTCCCAAAGGATTGGCACATAGTAAATGTGGTGCTAATATTCAAAAAGGGGTCAAAAAGTGACCCAGGGAACTATAGGCCGGTAAGCTTAACCTCTGTTGTGGGTAAAATGTTTGAAGGTTTCTAAGAGATGCTATCCTGGACTATCTCACTGAAAATAAATGTAAAACTCCATTCTAGCATGGGTTTATGAAGGATCAGTCCTGTCAAACTAATCTCATCAGTTTCTATGAGAAGGTTAGTTCAGGGTGAGGCATTGGATGTTATATATCTAGATTTTTTAAAGCATTTGACACTGTACCACATAAAAAGTTGGTAAATAAAATGAGAATGCTTGGACTGAGGGAAAATGTTTGCAAGTGGGTAAGTAACTGGCTCAGTGATAGAAAACAAAGGGTGCTGATTAATGGTACATACTTGGACTGGAGCACTATTCTCTGTAATATATTCATTAATGACCTTACACATTGATTGTACAGAAGAGTAGTTCTTTCATTTTTTTTTAATCCATTAGTTCCCTTATTCCTTGATTCTTCCAGACCCATTTACACCCATCAGAGTCTGGTCTAATGACTTTCATCTCATTGCTCCAAATCACCCATTTCTAATCTTCCACTTTTTGTACTTTTTTGTAAACTCAAGCCAGCGATACTGATGAAGATATTGAAGTTGAGGCTTCTTCACTTTTTATTTTTCCATCATTTCAGACTTGTGCAATGCACATCGCATGGTGCTTGCATGGACGTGTGTGATCTCACACTATTTCAAAGCATGCAAGCCACCTCCACTACCGTGTTTGTCACACCAGAGCTGATAGCCGAATTGTTGACTCCGATATTTTGCCTGGACGTCCACCTCTTGGCTTGGAATGGATGGATTTCTGTTCGTATTCTTCCCGGTCAAGGCCTCACGTAATGCAGTTTCTCTTTTTTCTGGAAAATCTTCATCATGGCTTCTCCTTGATTCGAACCAGTGACCTTTTTCCTGGAATTCAGCCTAATAACACACTGAGCTATTAGGGAATGTGAGAACAGGTTGTAATTTGTAGAATAGAAGAAACAAAAGTGTGTTCCACCACCAGGAGCAAAACAGTAAAATTGCAGTTACATGACAAGAATCTGCATAACTAAGCATATGCAAAATCATTGCAGGTCATATATATGCATAGGATACCCAAGATGAAATAAAGTAATGATAGTCTCACATTCAAAGTTGTAGTGGATCATTAGAAAGGGAGCCTGAAAGTCAAAAGTTCAAAACATTGTTGCCCTTTTGCTTGTTGGTGTATAGTTATTGTATGTAATAATGACTTTGCCCTTTAATTTTGGGTATTAGCAGCACTGACAGCCAATCAGAGATTACCAGGGAACCTGTGAAGAAGGATGAAGGGGCTGCAGGTATATAGTGGGTCTATCATGTTAGGCAGCCAGTTTGTTGAGTTTGAGAGTTGTTAACAGTAATAGTGTTGAGTGGTTACAGCTGAAGCAGCATAAAGGGCTCATTTATCCATCAGCCGGCGGTGGAGCAGAAGCAGGCAGAGGCCATCTGCACCGATCCTTTGTAGAGGGAATACTCACAGAACCAGGAAAAGAGAGAGATCAAGGGATAGATAAGAATAAACAGACATAGAAAGAAGAGACAGACTGAAGAGGATAGGAAAGAGGATACAGTCAGTAAGAAATGTATGGGGGCTGATATGCCTGAGTAGCTGGTCATCAGGTATTAACATTCCTAGGGTAACTTGTTCTTAGGCCTTACTGCTGACTTGGGACTGGCATCAGAGAGTGAGAAGCAGGATGCTTTTCTTGGCTGAACAAGTGCTTTAAGGATGTATAGTTATGTAGGGGTGTGCACCCAGAGAGAGATGTCTCCCTGGGATTGATAATGCATCAAGAGAGAGATAGAAGTACCTCTTTTATAGATAAAGTGTAAGAGCAGGAGGTCCAGGCAGGTGACCCCTGTAGGGTGTAGCAGATGTACATGGATGTCAGGCCTACTGGTATGGTACTTCTGGGAGGTGTAGTGCACTGATGCTGAAAAATAAACCACAGATATTCTCAGCTTGGGTTTTGCAGACTTTACTCCTGGCACCAAACTTAACTAATTACACTTTACAGGTAGACAGTGTTCTGCAACTCTCTCCTCTCCACTGTACAGTAGCTTTCCAGTGGACCAGGATAGCCTGACTTGGTCCACAACCGGTTTGTGGCCCTTTTTGCTGGAACAACTGGAGCTGGAACTCTAAGGCTATGTCTACACAGCATGTTATTATCAGCAGATTTTCTGCAGATTTTAAATACTGAATCTGCCGAAATTCCGACAGTATCCTATGCTGCATAGACAGCAATAAAAAAAATCTGTGCTGTAGTCTACAGAGCACAGATTTTTTACAATCCGTTTTAAAATCAAGCGGATTGTAAAACATGTCAGATAATCCGCCCGGATTTGCACGGCCCCATACATTTAATGTGCGGGCCCGACGGGATATCCGAAAACCAAGCGTTGTTTTAGCGCAAACCTGCGGCAAAAATCGCAGAGATTCAGACATTGTCTCCTTATAAGTATCAACAATGTTACTTTGTTATGAGTTTGCGAAGGACATATCCTAATGCTAAGTGTAGATTTTCAGAAGAAAGGTTAGAGATAAGCCACTAGCCGCATTATTCTGTCATGCACAGTAGAACCACTGACCTTAAGATATCTCAAAATGATTGTCATGCATACTAACCAGAGCTTAAGAATAATTAAAGGTGTGTTAATATTACTAACGAACTGACCAATAAAAATTATTATTAATGATTATTAATGAGGTGGTTGTTATAATACATGAATAATAATAAAAAGGTGTTGCTGAAATGATGATTATACTGTATTGTCCAATAAAGATACATCTGTTTTGCATAACTGTACTCCTACCACTGAAAGTTTATAAAAACGCTTGCCAAACTTCTAATAAATGAGAAAGGACCAATATTTTGGAAATTCTCTTGTTCTTTTGACGTTGTATGTACATACAAATTTATAATTTGGACACCGCACAAACGAAGCTGGGAGATATTTTAATCTAAGTCCTGCCATGCTTTTTCCCTCTACTTTCACAAACTTCTGCATCACTTAACCCCTTCCCAACCTATATATACTTATCACATTAAACATAATATACATAAAGCATTACACAATATACCCAATATACACATAATAAATGGCTTTGTTGGCACGAAGAGAGGGAGATGTCCCCTTGGTTAAGATAATACACCAAGAGAGAGTAAAGTCTCCCTAATACAGATAACTTGTCTTGAAAACTGTGTATAACTGGATGTCCTTATCTTAGTGCCATGAGTAAAGTCTGCCATGATCCCAGAGCTGCTGTATCTCTGTGGTTCTTCTCTGCCGGTAGGCCCACATCACCATTACTCTGTACACATGAAACATAGGTGTCACAGGGGGTCCCGCAGCCGGGGGTCAGGCTGCGGGTGCACCCGTGTCCTCTCAGTGTCTCTCTGCTCCGGGGACGTGTGGCGCCGCGGTCCGCAGGTCGGACTGCAGGCACACTCGCCCCCCGAGTGCTTGTACTTACCCAGCCGCGCTCCTGTCCCCACATGTCTCTCTGCCGCCTGCAGTGTGCGCTTGCACCCCCTAGCGCGCGTGGCAACTCTGCTAGATTTATAGGGCCAGTGCGCCAGTAATTGGTTAATTGCTGGTCGCTATTCCTATATAATATTACCGCCCCGGCACTTCCTTGCCGGATCTATTGTGCCCCTAGCCTGAAGAGAAAGCCTTTAGAAGTGCGTCCTGTTGTCTCTACCGTGTTCTGACCTTCTTGCTACGTCTTTTAACCACGAACCTTTGCCGCCTGCCCTGACCCTCTTGCTACATCTTTTAACCACGAACAGTTGCCGCCTGCCCTGACCTTACCGCCTGTCCCCGACTACGACTTTGCCTTACGATTCTGCACTACGCTCACCCTTGGCTGCCACCGCAAGCAAGTCACGTCAGCATAAGCGACCTGGTAGTCCATCCCGCTTTGCGGCGGGCTCTGGTGAAAACCAGGTTCTACTTAGACTCCCTGGCGAGGCTTACACCACCGCTTGCAGTGGTCCAGCGAATCCACTATCGCTGTCCGTAACAATAGGTGCCTCTGCCACTTTATACTTCTTATATAAAGACCTCTTTCCTGATACTGTAGTACTTACTTTTCTTGTAAACCACAGCGATTTCTTCTTCTTTTTACTTTTGGTACTTTGACTTGATTACTATCGTTATAAGGCTCCTTTCCATCAGCCTTTCCGGGATTTTTATGGTGTGAAATTCTGCAGTCCGATTCTTGCTGCCAAAAATACTATAAAGAGATTAATTAAAGTCTACAGGGTCAATATGTGTTAGAAAAAGGATCCAACATAGCTGTCATGGCTCCATGAGCCTAATGTAAACCACGTCTTATTAGTATTAGCAAGTCTATTTGTCAGTTTTGTATTGTGGCACATTTATATTGTGTTGAAATAATGGGGCACATTCATTAAAGGGGTTGTCTCGCAACAAAGATTAGCTTTCAACATGTTGGGAACACGAAATAAAGATGTTTTCCAAATATATTGCGTTGTTCATTTTTTTTGTTTGTTAAGGAGCTACAAGTGATTTTGTCACCTTCTGTGCTCTCTCTAGTTCCCCAAGTGATCGACCTGTGTACCTCTCCCCCCTGCTGTTTTCTGATAGCAAGGAGTGACGTCATCACACAGGTCATGGCAGCTCACAACTTTAGACAGTGAGAGCTTGTTTGTTATCTGATCTTTCAGACAAAAGCCAGTAATTACTGCTGTTTACTTTAACTCAGAAGTTTCCCTGGTCCTGACAGCATGAAATGTATCTAATTAGAAAAAGTCTGAATACACGGAGTTCATATGCTAATTACAGACATCCTGACCAGGAAGTGACAGAGCAAAGCAGCATTATTTCATTCATGCATCCTATGAAACTTTGAGATGAGACAACCCCTTTAAGGCCTGTGTGCCAAAATTCTGCAATTTGCCCCATTTATTATGTGTTTTAAACAGTTTCTGTGCCTTGTCCAGCAAAAGGGTGCCTGAGTTATAGAGTTGTGGCTTTGCATGCGACACAATGCAAGAAACTTTGGTGCAAATAGTAGCATAATGTAAGCCAACTTATATAAGGTGTAAACTTATACTAGACAGCCTAAATGTACCAGATATATCAATGATAAATGTGGAACATTTTAAGACTGTCTAGTCTAAGGTTACACGGTTTTAGGCTTAGGCAATAAAGATAAACTTGACCCAATGTTTCTACTCTCAAAGAAAACTATGTAGTGGACACAGAGCTGGGATGGGAAATGGACAGTCTAGGACCAGGGTATCTGGGGCCCACCACTGGATTTGATTTGTGGGCCCACCAGTATAGTTGATTCTTGGGGCCCACCAGTGGAGTTGATTCTCGGCGCACAACAGTGGAGATGATTCTTGGGGCCCACCTATGGATTTGATTTTTGGGGTCCACCGGTGTAGTTGGTTCTTGGGCCCCACCAGTGGAGTTGGTTCTTGGGGCCCACCAGTGGAGTTGATTTGTGGGCCCACCAGTGGAGTTGATTCTTGAGGTCCAATAGTGGAGTTGTTTTTGAGGCCCAATAGTAGAGTTGATTTTTGGGGCCCACCTGTGGAGATTATTATTGGAGCCCACAAGTGGAGTTGATTCTTGGGGTCCACCCTACTGTACATGACTGCACATGCTGCCCATTACTCTTGCTTTCCACCTCTCCTTCTCTGCCTTTCTACCTGAAAAGCAGCCATAGGCCTGCTATTCTCAGGGTTCACCAAGCCCAAGAGCCAACCAAGAATTTCCTCTAAAACCCTGTGGGCCAGTCAGAGCTATCCTGCCCTGGTGTCAACTTGAGTGAACAACCTACCTCTAACCACAGATGTCATGAACATGGCAATGTACCATGTCCTATCTTCATGCTTTGTTCTTCCAGTGATCACATCTTGTCCTAATTCCTAAGTAGAGGTGCCCACCCCCCCCCCCCCAGAAGTCGCCATGTCTACTCCTTTAAATTGAACCATGGAAACAACATAAAAGAGTGGAGCGTGACAATATCTCAATAATGTGGATAAATATGTGTCGTGAAGATACCCACTACTCTATTGAAACCATGTTGCATCAGTTCATATGAGGAGCGGAGAACATTTACAATGCTCGGTCCGAAAACATATAATACCATGGTTTGGTCAAATTTCCATTGTATGATTTTCCTTCTCAATTTATAATTAAATGAGACTTTACACATCTATTCTAGTGACTTTCACATGAACGTATTATACTAAGATCCCGCTGACATTTCTCTGCAGGCAAGGCAGTCTGTTATAGTTTTACAAAATTATTCAGAAACAGGTATCTCCAAGACATTCTATAAAAATTTTATAAGTTACAAATTGTCCCAGTGCTCAAAGGTCTTGATGGTCCAACAAGTTGAGGATCGTCTTTTATGGTTCTAAGTAATTTCCATCTCGATATGTAATCCCGCAATCGTCCTAATCATAGTGTGGTAGGGGGACTCATCACATTAACTTCGGATATGTTAAGCTTCTACTGAAAGCCTTAGAGGACGTGTCCAGAATATTTCTTGCAATGGACAAATCTAAACCAAGAAACTGAGCAATACCTGCAAATTTAATGAAATGCAGGCCTGAAGGTTATCTGTGAATCTGTAGCAGATTTCTACTTCTTGCTAAAAAAAAAATTGAAATGTCCCCAAATATAATGTCTTAACACAATGGATAAAGGCACAGCATTGAATTCAGTGTAAGGATAAATGGCAGGAATCCTTCTGCTATGCAACCGCCTCAAACAACAACTGACCATGCTGCGCAGCATGAGCTTGTTAAGAGAGGCGTGGTGCATTGCTATTCTGTCTATAGAGTCCTCTCGGTTTGGCAGTCTGGCACAGATTATATTGTTTTTCCTTAGAGACTGTGTCTAGTATTCTCTATCTAGTTATCTAGAGTCCTTGAATATTCTTTCATATACGGCTCTGCCTAATTTGTCCTGTGTGAGTTAGTTTCTGAATCTGGTTATTTCAAATAGTTCTTGTGTCTTTTGACATATTTTGTGCTATGTAAGCTTAGGTTAAGTTTCTGGGTCCCAGAGCCTATTTGCTTATGTTTCATGCAGCCTAGGGACATTGTTAGGGATATTTTTAAGGACAGCTAAGGATCAGTGGGGTTTGGTGTTAGGGTCAGTGTTAGGGGTATGTCTAGGAAAAGATTCAGGGAGAGCTACTTAGGGTCACTTATTGTTGTTATTGCTCTGCTTCCAGATTTAAGCCATTTGTAGTGTCAACCTCATCCTTGTCTTTGCCATAATCTGCCTTGTCATCCTGCAAACTCCATCATCTGATGGGCGAATCCCTCTGTAGTTTTGTATCTGATACATGTTCTGTCTTATTATTTCCTATGACTGTATAGTTGACTATCATTCTTGAGTTCTACTTAAAGGGGTTGTCTCATAGGATGCATGAATGAAATAATGCTGCTTTGCTCTGTCACTTCCTGGTCAAGCTTTCTGTAATTATCATATGAGCTCTGTGTATTCAGACTTCTGCTAATTAGATACATCTCATGCTGTCAGGACCAGGGAAGCTTTTGAGATAAAGTAAACAGTAGTAATTACTGTCTTTTGTCTGAAAGATCAGATAACAAACAAGCTCTCACTTTACGGAGTTCTGTGCTGCCAGGACCTGTGTGATGACATCACTCCTTGCTATCAGATAGAACAAACAGCAGGGGAGAATAAGTACACAGGTCGGTCACTTGGGAAACTAGAAAGCCCTCAGAAGGTGATAAAATCACTTGAAGTCCCTCAACAAAAATAAATGAACAAAGCAATATATTTGGAATCCGTCTTCATTTAGTGTTCCCTACATGTTGAAAGCTAATCTTTGTAGCGACACAACCCCTTTAAGTCCTGAGGTAGTGTCATGGGAGCCATGATTGGGACCCTGGAAGGGCAATTTCTAAAGGTAGAGTCCATTGTGTCATTATGTTCCAACCAGTGTTGTTACATGAAGAAGCTAAAGAAAGAGGAAAAGGGAAGATAACTGGTACTGTATACTTTTATGGAGCCTGTGTGACCAGATAATAGCTCCAACCCTAATAAAAATGGCTGCTGGACCCAAGAAAGGGTAACTGTGACATCATCAGGGCTGTTTTCCAATGTTTCATGGAAGCATCAGTAAAAAGGAGCTGTAAAAATATATGTTTTAAAATTTACTTTAAGCACTAATTAATTTATGTTCCAATGTTCTTGACTATCGATAGATGGGCAGATCTCAGAATCATCTAATACCCAAGACTGAGAGCTGAGTGGTTTACTAATGATCCACCCAAGTCCATTTCTGTAGCCAAATCTTCCTGATAGCCAGGACATAAATGCTGATGCGGTGGGATGAAGACTATGACAGCCCCGAAACGGTCCTCAGCAGAATCCATAAATTAAGAAGTGTGGAATATTGATCGGAACATCAATTGTCTGCGACTTCACAAAATCATTACAATCACTACTACCTAAGTGCCAGCCCATGATCCATTGCTTGTCCCTCAGCTCTCCATCAATACGCTTTAGGTAATATAAAGATTTTTCTAAATGAAGTTGTTAATGAATACATCTTAGAAATATGCGGTTATAATTCTAGAAAGCCTTGTCTGGCCAAATGCATCTGTGTAATAATAGGACATTACCTCATCATCATCACGTTTCTTGGGAATCTCCTATTTGTGTTGAGGTGAGGTTGAACTCGCGTAGAATATATACATTTTTTCAGGATATCTCCCTCAAACCATGGATTCCAGTGAATAGAACGAGTCAGTTGATTCTACATTCTGAATTCTAAACAGGATTGGCCTTCTATTAGATGGTACAGGGCCGCCATCGGAAATGTCATGACTCATACAGCCAAAGAGTCCAATGCCCTTCTCCACCCTCCAAAAAACTTGCAATTCCACTATTGTTTTTAGGTTTAACTTTTTTGGAATGTTTACATCTCAGTTTAATTTTCATGTTATATTTATTCTGCAGGCAGTATATATACAGTGAGTACGGAAAGTAAAAAACGTGTAAAAAAATGTGGACGGGGAATGAGAAACAACTAAATGAATTTGTGGGGTATCTCAATTCTCGAAATCCATTGATTAAATTTAGCATAAATATTCAGAAGACTGAAATAGAATATTTGGATGTTAAAATCATTAGGGACTCAAGTAGTAATACATTCCAAACAACGCTATATTCTAAACCCACAGAACGCAATAACATTCTCCATCAATCAAGTTTTCATACCCCTTCAATATTTTATGGCATACCAAAAAGCCAAATGATAAGGGCACGTCGCATTTGTTCAGATATCGATATGTATGATTTAAAAATGCAGGAATTGGTTAACAAATTCGTGAAAAGAGGTTACAATGAGAAAAAAATTGGTACAGATAGGTTTAGAAATCAGAGAAAAAAATAGAGAATAGTTTCTTAAGGAAAGTAACGAATAAACAACAGCCTAGATTTAATTCATTTCCACGTTATGATAAGCATTCTAACATCATAAAAATGCCATTAATCATAATTGGCACTTGCTACAATCTGACCCCAAGTTTGGACATCTGTTTAGGGACAAACCACGTTTCATATATAAACGTGGTAAAACAATAGGCAATAGCCTTATACACTCTGATTTGCGCCCTACACAGATTTCCAGACAAAAAATCCTTCGGACTAAACGTAATGGGACACATCCTTGTCTATCGTGCAACAACTGTTCCGCTATTATTAAAGGTTCAACAATTAAACATCCGCATCAGGGATATGATATACCATTAAAAGGATACTTTAGTTGCACTAGCAACAACGTAATCTACATGTTAAAATGTCCATGTAGCAAATGGTATATAGGACAGACCAGCCACCCAGTGAGAATCAGGATAGGGGAACATAAAAAGTGCTATTAGAATTTTAAAAACAAAAAGATAGCTCAGACGTACCCACAAAAATTTGGTGAAACAACTGTAGCGAAACATTTCAATGAATACCAACATAATATCTGTGATTTACGTTGGTGTGTACTTGAACAAGTGAACATCTCAGATATATGCCAAAATAAAACTAGGTTACTACAGAGGGAGGCGTATTGGATTGCAACAATGGATACAATTGCACCAAGGGGTTAAATGAGTCTTTGAGTCTACGTTGCTATTTGTAACTTATGCACTATATAAAATATGCTCCTATACCTTTTTCATGTCCTCTAAGCTTGAGATATTTATATTGTTTTTAACAGTGATGTTAGTATATTGTTTTTAGTATAGATAACATGACATGCACACCTGTGTAATCATGGTCAGTGAATAAAGAGGATGACGTGCCTTTACAACGCATGCTTGAGAAAGGAAGGCGTGCCTTCCGAAACGTCGCGTCATTGCATGGCGGCACTGGGCTGCAACTCAGCATGATCGGCTCCTACTAATCTACTATGGGACTATCACTCACCTCCTAAACAGGAGAAGCTATACAGCTAAGTACTGCCACGTTTTCATATGTTTTTCATTGCCTAAGGTGTTCGTCATAGAACTATGTCTTTTATACACCAATTTATAAAGATGAAGTAAGTTCAATGTTTTGTCCATACAGACTATGTGTACGTTTTTGATTGATATAGGGGAGTCTAAGCAAGGTACTCCTAACGGCTGGGACTATAACGTGTGCACTGCTAATATACGGCATTGTTTGCAATTATTGGATAAAGTTTTAGAGTGGTCACTGGACTACATTGAGTTTCAGCTCCCTCAAAAGATTTTCAATTGGGTTTGTGTCAGAAGACTGGCTAGGCCACTCCAGGACCTTGAAATTCTTCTTACGGAGCCACCCCCTAGTTGCCCTGGCTGTGTGTTTCGGATCATTGTCCTGCTGGAAGATCCAGCCATGACCCATCTTCAATGCTCTTATTGAGGGAAGGAGGTTGTTAGCAATCTCGCGATACATAGCCCCATTCAATGTGGTGCAGTCATCCTGTGCCCTTTGCAGAAAAGCGTCTCTAAAGTATGATGTTTAGACTCTCAGGTTTCATGGTTGGGACAGTGTTCTTGGGGTTGTACTCATCCTCCTTCTTTCTCCAAACACAGTGAAAGGAGATGATACCAATAAGTTCTATATTGGTCTCACCTGACCACAAAACCTTCTCCCATGCCTCCTCTGGATCATCCAGATGGTCATTTATGAACTTCAAATGGGCCTGGACATGTGCTGGTGTGAGCAGGGGGACCTGCCGTTTCCTGCAAGATTTTAATCCATGACAGCGTAGTGTGTTACTAACAGTAATCTTTGAGAATGTTGTCTCAGCTCTATTCAGATCATTGACCAGGTTCTCGCTTGTATTTCTGGACTGATTCCTGACCTTTCTCAGAATCATCCATACCGCACAAGGCAATATCTTGCATAGAGTCCCAGACTGAGGAAGATTGAAAGTCATCTTGTGTTTCTTCCATTTTCTAACAAGTGAGCCAACAATTGTTTCCATCTCACCAAGCTGCTTGCCTATTGTCCTATAGCACATCCCAGCCTTATGCAGGTCTACAATTTTGTCCCTGGTGTCCATAGACATCTCTTTGGTCTTGGCCTTGGCGGAGAGGTTGGGGTGTGATTGATTGAGTGTGGACAGGTGTCTTTTATACAGGTAACGAGTTCAAATAAGTGCAATTAATACAGGTAATGAGTGCAGATGTGCAGGTCTGTGAGATCAAATACTTATTTCATGCAATAAAATGTAAATTTAAAAAAAAAATTTAAAAATAAAACTATGATTTTCTGGCTTTTGTTTTAAATTCTATATGTCACAATTGAAGTGTGCCTACAATAAAAATTACAGACCTCTCTATTCTTTGTAGATGGGAAAACTTGTAAAATACTTATTTTCCCCAATATATATATTGTATTTTGTTGTGTTGCTCCTTTTTTATTTTCTTCATGTACTTACTTTTTTAGCCATCTCAAGGGACTTCCTTTTCTTTTTTTTTTTACATAATATCCATATATGTAAACACCATGCCCCAACAGACACTGCAATCAGTTGGCCTTTATTAAGACTAGGCTTTCTTAATAACACAGCGAGCCCTGTGGTCTCACCAATAAAAAATGTAGGCTAATTTAGGTACGGGTCAAGTAGACAGCACCTCTTCAGAAGGGCTTGAACTAGAACTGTGTTGGCCACTGAATGGCTTAGGGTTGTGCTCCTATGTTGCATAGAGTAGTAACAAAGGTTTACGTTGCACTTGCAGCCGAGAGTAGTTGGCAAGCTGTGAAAGTTAGTGGACCAGTGGAGGCACAAAGCAACTTCCATACGAGTTGCAACCTTGGGAGTTGTGTCATAGTGAAGCCGGCTAGTGTAAGGAGTAGCCCCCAGAAATCCATAGCAACACTGTAAGAAGGGATCAATTACTTTGATACAATGCGACTTCTGCTGGTGATTGAGGTCCCCAACCACATTTAGGGACTGCTCATGGCAATTGTGCTCCTGATGAAAAAATATATACCGTATTTCAACTGCTTTGTCCTTTTGGGAAGCCCCTTTTACAATCTACTGTATAAAATGATCTGTGTGTGTCATATATCTATCCCATAACTGTCTATCTACCTATATTAGTGTCCAGCTGCTTAAAGCAGTATTTCCACCATGCAGTTTGGTGGGAAAGCGATAGGAGAACAGGAGGCTCAATTATACTTATAACTTCCATTTAACAGATGGAGATTCGTGCATAAGCACAACTGGTTCTTTGTTCTGGGCTGACACTTTCAGGGGCCGATTCTGGAGACAGGTGTGGATTCCAGAGGTGGGACTCTCATCTATTAGACTTTGATGGCATATCCTATCGATATGCCATGAAAACCTACGATGGTAGCCCCCACCCTTTAATGTACTTTCATGTTGTTGTTTTTGCCACTACAAGAAGCAATGAACCACACAAATAAAAAGTCATTACACCTTTAGCAAGTGAGAATCTTTTTAATTATTAACTCAATTAGAATTGGAAAACTGAGGCAAAGATGGGCACAAGTTATAGTGAATCAGTGAATTGGACTCAAATCCAAATTTAAAAATTCCACAACCTACACATCCTGTCCCCCATCTAATACCTATTTCCCAATCACACAGTGAAAATTAGTAGGAAATTTAAGAATGTAAGAAAATGGCTGTTATTTATGTAATACTACATTACCATAATGTAACAAAATATAAAGGCATAGTGCATAGTGATGTTTAAACAATGGTGAAACATAACGGGAGAGATCCGCTTGTGCCGTGGCGCTTTGTGATGGCACAGTCATTTATCATTACTTGGATATAGCCTAACCACATGATGGGGGGAGGAGGAGGGTGACAACTTTTACATCAATTTTACTTTCAGGGTTTAACATTTTTACCATAAATTAATGTCATTACTATTTTTGAAAATATTTGAAAAAAAACTTGTAAACAATTTCTTTTTCCTTGAAAAATGTCCATGATAATTACAATTTAACTTACAAATGACATTTTAAAGTAGCAATGTGTACTTAACCTAAAGCTGGCCATACACTAGAGATTTCAGATGGTAGAAGAGGCAGATTTAGACTTCTACCATGGACAACATGAGCAAGCATGATTGACACAGGTTAAAGCTAGATATCTGTACAAAATTGGGGGCAGTAATTCAATAGACGTGTACCATGGGGCAAGGCCTTAGTTGTAACCCGAAGCATCTGGGCCCCAATGTAAAATCTATAACAGGGGCCCAGGTACTATTTATAAAACTAGTGTCTTCTCACATGGCGAGAGACATATGGGCTCCCTCAGGCACTAGGGCCTAGAGACAACTGCTATCTCTGTAACCCCAATAGTTCTGACCACAGGAACAGAAGTGTGGCTGACATGGGCGCAAGTCACAAATTAACATATTGAAAATCATGACATTGGCATCCAAAACAAATTTCAAAGTCCAAGTGCAAATCTCCATGTGAACTCTCTAGTGTATGGCACACTTTAGGCATGTTCGAGATAGCTCAGGATCAAAATGCATAAACAATGCAAAAATATTTATTAACCCATCTATTTATTGAGTGTTAGTATCAGTAGGGTTAAATTTCCTGAAATATGAACAAAAAACAAAACCAAAGGGCAAAACAAAGATCCAAAAAGTTAAGCAAAAAATAAAGCAAAATAAACAAAAGGAGAAAAAGATTCAAAACTTTAACACAAACAATATTTTTATTTTTGAATCATAACTTCTTTACCAAGATGCAAAAATATTTATGTTGGGTTTTTTAAAAAAAAAAAATATCTCCACTATATGCAGATGAAAACCATTTCAATTGAAATGGTTTTTTTTAGTCCGTAAAATCCTAATTTGATCCAAGCTATAATAACTATAGCAAATGAACATTGGTTTTAATAAGTTTAAAAAGTACTTTTCAGAAACAAGCTATTGTTTTTTTGGGATCAAGATTCTGTGGAAACTTTTGGTTCACAAATATAATCATTTCCATTAGTTTTTTTTTCTTCTAAAATCTTCTATGATATATATTCATAATTATTTCATTAGTCATGGTACAGAATCAATTAGGGAAGATATGCTAATCACAAATGATTTTAGGAAATTTTAAATCTCTAAAATTAATCTGAATATGAGGCGGCGTGAGATGACAAAATAACATGACAAATAAATTTATTGCACAGTGTTTGTTAAATAAAGGGATTTTTAACAGTAAAAAAACCAATTGTTTCAAAACAGTTACATTTTTATACTTTTTGTCAATTTGATTAAATTGATTTTAAATTAGAGCCAATTAAAAGGTAAAATAGTCACAGTTAAAGAAGAAAAATTCTGTCCTTAAATCTCTCCCTTATGTTCTTATGAAAAAAAATAGTGGTGAAAAAGTATGGATACAATATTCAGGAAATGGAAAATGTGTCTTAATTTTTTTTCTGTTTGTTTTTTTTACTTTCTTGAAATGAAAACAATCCCAAAAGTCGACAGATACTGTACAATCCCACCGATTAGGTAAACTGCATTTCAACACAAAGTACGTTATCAGACAAAATATAAAAAGAAGACATCTACTCTGTTACAAAAATATATTCACTCGTCGATACCATATGATCAATATGTTTACAGTCATAACTCAGCCATAGTGACTGGTTTCTCAGATTGCACCACAATATGCTTCACAGTTTTGCAATATTCAATATCTCCTCTATATATTTTTTTTCTAACAACCTAATTTGTGTTGCACCATATAAGTATACAGTATGTCAATTTTCAAAAAATATTCAAACATTTATGTAGATCTGCAAAATAAACATGGCCCAGGCTAAAGAGCCATTACGTTTTATTTAGCCTGAAGCATTTATACTTGTAGGAAAATAAAATAAATAATTACTTAAAATTTAAATGGCTAAAAAAATTAATTTCGATAAAAACATTTCTGTATAAGATACATTTTATTGGATTTATTTTCTTTAATTCTACAGTATAAGGACTGATGTTTGAAAGCAATGACACATTAATTCAATTATGAAAATTAATAAATAAGTAAAAAAAAATAAGCTGGAAAAGCAAAAAAAAACAAAAAAAATAAAAAAAAAGGAAGGATTAAGTTTTATTTTTGTTTTAACTGATAGGACAAAAAGAAAAATCTGGAGTATATTTTAAACAGATTGATTTTTTTTTTCCAGTAATTAACAAGTCTGTTTTATGAACTAAAGATAACCAACTATTCATTGCTTTCAAAACAGTCCATAAATAAGAAAAAAATAATAAAACACAGATAAAACTCTAGATTTAGGGTTCTACGTTTATAATCGGACCAATATTCATATTTTATAATGGTAACAATTACCTAGAGGCACAACAAAATCCCTTTTGCCAAGTTCATATGTGGAGGAGACCTGGAGATGCTCATACAGTTTAAAAACCCCACCATTATCGCATAAAAAAGGACACTGAAAACGTGAAATTTTGAGGTCTTTTTGTTTTAACAGAAACAGTACCACGAAGTTTTCTTTAACGAACTGTTTCTATTAAAAAAAATTTAATAAAATTTGTTCCCCACTCTGTCAATGGGGAAAATATCAGAAAAACACCAAATCTGGAGCTCAAAAAGTTAAATTAGGATCATAGCTTCCAGAAATGCAATGTGTGAAAATGAATTAAAAAAAAAAATTCTCTTACACTAACATTACACATTTGGCCAATGCAATACAAAAAAAAAAATCCCCAAACATCCTATGTAAACCTGGACTACGGCTACCAATGGAAATTGGGCTCCTGAATAGTGAAGCTACACACCGATAACATTGTTTAGAACCTCCTACTAGAGGGCAATGAGAAAGCTGCTAAATTATCTGAAGTGGCTAGACAATTGTATCTGTGAAAATATAAAAAATGAAATTAATTTGCATTTTGTTTTTGTTTTTTTTATTTTGTTTAGAAGGCAGTATCTTATGACTTGATTCAATGTAAATTCAGCAATACACCCCGCAAGCGCTCAAAGATTTGGGGCCTCATGTATGAAAACTGTCTAGGACGAAGACTTTCTTTGTTGCCCATAGCAAACAATCGGAGCTCCTCTAATTTTTTCAGAGCACTATATGAAAGGAGAGCTCTGATTGGTTGCTATAGGCAGCAAAGAAAGTCTAAGACCTAGACAGTGGTCATACATGTCCTCTCTCGATGTTTTTGTAACTATTTTGTAAGTATTTTGAAAAATTATATTTTAGATAAAGTTGGTTGATACTCCCTTTATTTACCGTTGTTGCACCATTCTACAACTTTAACTAGATAAACTCTATTCAACTGATCTATGGTTGCTAATGTTATTGTACTTGTATATTCCAAGTTCAGTTATGTTTTATATGTCTATCCGAAAAGCATAAAGTGAAGGAAATAATTACAGACTTTAGGGAGTTGAAGCTCCGAGTTGCCAAGCGACAGCCTCAAAATTTTAATGATTTAGAGATGATCTGCAAAGAGGAGTGTATCAAAATTCCTGAAGACATGTGCGCAAACCTCATCATCAACTACAAAAAACATCCGACTGCTGTGCTTGCCCCAACGAGGGTTTTGCCACCAATATTAATTCGTGTTTGCCAGAGGGATCAAATACTTCTCACTGCAAAATGCAAACAAATTTATGTAATTTATACAGTGTGATTTTCTGGATTTTAGTTTGAATTTTTTATCTCTCAATGTTAAAATTAACCTACCCTTAAAATTATAGACTGTTCAGGTCTGTCAGTGGGAAACCTACACAATCAGCAAGGGATCAAATAATTATTTCCTTCACTGTATATGTTGAAATTGCAAAGTGGATGGTGTAAAAGTTGAATACTGGCGGTGCAAGGAAATTTAACACTTGTTCTGTGTTTCATCATAGATTACAGATGATTGTCGAAGGTCCAAGCAGCAGGACGTCTGTAATTAGCTTATCACTGATAAAAAGAATATAGACTCATCCTAAATGGTTTTCTATCCTAGTGACAAGTGATTTGGACCAAAATAACCTCCAAAAGATGTTGTATTTTGCTGAAGATTTGGGACCATTTATTTGTCAGAATTTGTGAAATTAAAGGATCTATTGTTGGGCAGTTAGAGCATTGGATATCCAGCACAAATATATCTGATTAACAACATGTCATGGTGAATTCAATAACCGAGTTCAAAAAGGGTTTGGATGCATTTCTGGAGCGTAATAATATAACAAGTTACAGTGACTAGGATCAGGAGAGGGTCATTGATCAGGATTTTCTGATTCCAGGAATTAGGGGTCAGGAAGAATTTTTCCTTAAAATGAGGACAAATTGGCTTCTACCATATAGGGGTTTTTGCCTTCCACTGATTCAACACCTTAGCACAACAGGTGAACTAGATGGACAGTTGCATTTTTTAGCCTTACAAACTATGAAACAATTCAGCAAATGAAAAGGGTTTTGCCACAACCTCATTTCATACCTCAATAATCCAGCCTCAGCTTTCAGTGTGCTCAAAACGGGGTGTGTGTGATTTGTTTGAACTCCATATCATGTGACCCAGCAGGCTTGACATCACCATGCCTTTCCCCACTCTAGACAAACAAAGGTATGTTTATGTTAAGAGCTGTGAATAGTTACAAAGTAGCTGAGTGGTTAGAGATTCTGCTTTTCAACATAGGGGGTCCAAGGCTCAAATCTCTGCAAGAGCCAAACGTTATAGATTTTTTTTTTTTTTTGTCTCAGTGCACATACCCCATTGAAGTTTCTTTTTTCTTTTTATTTATTTGAACTGTTTGACTAATTACTAAGAAGTACAGAGGACAGAAGTAGAATGATGGCACCTGGGGTTGAACACTTCCTCAGCAGTGAGTGTGTGTGATTACTAAGCAGTGAAGAAACTGGTAGTAGCTGCTTGAGAGGAAAGGTGATGTCTGAGCATGTGCGGCCAGGACTGAGGAGTTCTCATCACTGGTCATATCCCCTGGAGATAAGCTGTACACTATGGATCACTAAGGGAGCAGCTAAAACAAAAATGGTGCAGAATGTTTAATAATGATGAATAGTGAAAATGTTTATGTCATTTGTAAGCTTCCCACATAAATTTTGCTTTGTAGCAAAACCCCTTTAACCTATTCTTGATAATCCTAAAGTGATAAAAAAAATTTAAATGAATGTGATAATGCAAGAATGCAGTATTTCAATGCCCTCCTAAACTTAAAAATTATATATATAGGCAGTCCCTAGGTTACGGACGGGATAGGGACTATAGGTTTGTTCTTAAGTTGAATTTGTATGTAAGTCGGAACAGGCATATTTAAATGTAACAACAGCACAAAAGGGTTTTTTAGTTTTGGATAGTGCAGGGAAGGGTTTTTACATTTTGTTTTGCTGTCTGTGCCCCTATTAAGAATATATCACCTCATTTTCACCCCATGTGCTGCTGTGGCATGCTAGCACTTGTCGTTCCACAGCTACTATCTGCTGTGGAACATGGAACTCCAAGTGCTAGCATGCCCCATAAATCTCCTTTTGTAACTAGGGGACAGATGTAAGTCGGAACGGTGTAAGTTGGAGACTGCCTGTATATATATATATATATATATATATATATATATATATATAATTATATTTATATTATATAAAATATATATAAAATTAATTTAAATTTTTTAATTAATTTATATAAGATCTTAATCAAATGTGCTGCCCACCCAAATTAAGTCAGATTGATGACCGATGACTAGAATCTGACTGACACTTTAATCAGGTATTCTCTTGTTTTGCTGATATTTTTTATACCCAGTATGTTATTATATTGTACTTGGGTGGTTTTGTTTACTGGTAAATAAAAAAAAAAAAAAAAAAATTTTGATTTTTTGGGAACATTATATGCACGGGTGTGTCATATAGATGTTGAAGAAGCTGAATTTTCACTGAATATCAAAGAAATCTTTGCAGTCATTGGCTACATGTTGGGAATGTACAGTATGTGGATCAGAGCCCTTATGGTTTCGATGATAGCCCTTCATCACATGCTTGACTTTAGGAAAAGACAATGCTGGAAATTGTACCTGATAAATAAAAAGGAGGTAATATTTAAAGATAGCTTTCTCAAAAACATACAGGATTTCACACATTGGGTTGAAAAATGAAACTTATTTTAAAGCCTTGTATAGTGCATATTCTACCTATCGGTAAAGAAAAAGTGAAATTCAATTGAGCCAGCAAATTAAAGCAGGCATCACAGCAGAAGGCAGAAGACCCTTTATTTCTTAAAGACAGAATTCAACCAGTCATTAAGATATTGGAAATGAAAAGAAAAAAACCCTCTATCTTCTCCGATAGAATTATATATAACCAAAATGAATAACTGAACCAAAATGAAAATATAAAAAAATAAGATTTTCTGGACGTTAATGATTTACTCTCCTCTGAAATTTAATATCTGGATTCTCTTTCGTTTGGGGACGTTCAAGTAAATGTTCTCATGCACCAGATTGTACAAAAACATTGTTGGTACAAATGCGAAAAAAAAAAGAACCCAAATCTTTTAAAGAGTTTGACATCCGGTTAGAGGAGATGAATGCTCCGTAGGTGATTGATCCAAAGGAAAATCAAAAAGAAACAGCAGAGTCTTTGCACAGTTTTTGTAAATTTATCATGTCAATGTTTTGGCAATCTTTTTTTTCTCTTTTCTTTAAATTATAAATGTTGGAATTCAGTAGAAAAAGGTAGCTTTGATTTGCATTTTGTTGTATCTGTTAGTATTTACAAGCTTTTTTGTTGATGTTATACCAGGGTGTAGGATTTTGTGTAAGGGTTATTTCCTTTCAAGTGCCCCCGGGAGTCCAGCAGTGATTCCTGTGAACTGCTTATTTTAGCTGCCTGTCCAAGCTCTGTAGCCTCTCGTGGAGGTATGGGTGCAGCCGCTGCAGCCCCTGCACTGGACTGCCACGACTGTACTTCACGCGCTGAAGGGTTTTCCATGGGTATGGGTTCCAGAACTGTGGGTCGCTTCAGGGTTCGGCTTTTCTGAGGTTCCAAGCAAGCCTGCCCTAAACCCAAGTCTCTGCTAGTTCCTGAAGCACCACGATTTAATAAAAAGTCCATTCTAAGGTATGGCGGCAAGTTCATCACATCACCTTGAGAAAAAAAAAAAAAACATAGAAATGTGAATGCATAATAATAATTGCACAAACAACACATTTGACAATGTATTAAAAAATTATATTCTTCACCCCTTAAGCTGAACGCCTGAAAAGTACTTAATGACCAGCACATTTTTTTAGTTTTTGCCTCCTTGCATTTCAACAGTCGTAACTTTTTTATTTATTCAATGACGCAGTTGAACGAGGCCTCGTTTTATTAAGAACAAGTTATAATTTTTAGGGGAATAGTTTAAGTCTACTTATAAATTATTGCAGAATTTTATTTTTTCTTTCCAAATTTTTTAGTTTTTTTAATTTTTTTTTTACACTATTCACATTTCACACTTAATAACTTGTTAGATTAATTCTACAGCTTATTATGGTCGGGTGCATACCCAACATGTGTAGTTTTTTTTGTGTGTGTAATGCATGCACAATTTTTCTTTTATTAAATATTTATTTTGTTAATTTTTTCTACACTGTTTTTTTACTTTTTTTTTTTTTTTAAATCCCATGAAGGGATAACTGTTTTACATTTTTTTACACTTAGTAATGTATCAGCATATTCGTAAATGCTAATACATTATAATCTGTGTCAGTCACAGGCAGTGATCAGGGCAGCTCACAGTCTGCCCTGATCACTGGCCAGTTATACAGACAGCCCTGGAGCTACTCCAGGTTCCCAGGGCTGACTATGCAGCCGTCCCCCGGGCTCTGTCGAGTCACCAGAGTTCCGATCACCCGACAGAGCTGTGGAACTGACCGCGGCAATCATAGAGCGGAGGTTTCCCCCAGAGGCTGCGCTGGGAACAGGGCTGTGTAGTACAGCTCTGTTCCTAGTGCAGCTGCAGTACCGGGAGTAACAAACCCCGATGTCTACAGCAACACCAAAAGATGTCTAAAAGATCGGATAAAATTCATTTAAATATGTTATGTATCTGGGAAGGACGAATACTTTTTTCCCCCCTCTGAGTATTCTGGACAATCTGTCTCTGACTAAGCTACTTAAAGATCGTCCCTACCATTAGAAACTCATCGCAGTCAAAGAGCAACAAATTCCCGGGTAAAAAGGTTTTTCCCCTTTTTTGCTAATTGGTTTTTCCCATTTACTTTCCCTATCAATTGCGTTTTTTCCCCAGAACTGTGACACAAACGAGGGACATCTCGCTGCCCCCCCTCCCGGGCCGCCCCCCCCCCAATGAATAAAACAGGATTTATCGGGCCCCTTTTTCTTTTCCCAAATTTTGGAAACCCACAATGGAGCTGAGCGGTCTTGTTAGCCAGACAAAGCTTTATTAAGTTTGGAGCAGGGATCATTGCCCCGGAAAGCTTAATTCCCTTTTTCAGCACCCGCACCCCTTATTCCCAAAAGAGAGAAAACCCGTGTTCTATGCCCCGACACCATCTTTCAAAAATTTCAGGGGTTTAAAAAAAAAAAATTAGCTGCAAAAGTGATAATGGAAGAAAAAATAAGGGCCTTTTTTCTTTAAAAGGGGTCCCCTCCTGGTAACTTCCACTGGGATTCCCGGGGGGCGGGAATCCCCGGAGGCGGGAAACCACAGAAGATTTACAAAACGGGTTTTTTCCCCTTTTTGTTTATATGAAATGGAGATCTCCCCTTAAACTTTGATTAAGGTATCCCCGGGTTTAAAACAGAAAAAACGAAAGATAGACAGACATATAGGAGATGAATAGATAGTTTTAGATAGGGGGTTTAATGATAGTTTTAATCAAAAAAAAAAGATACAAGTAAAATAGTGGGATAAAACAGATAGATTAGATATGGGATCAATAGATATATACGAGTAGATAGGAGATGAAAAGATAGGTAAAAATATGAAAATAGAAGAAAATATGAGATCGTTAGAAAAGAAAAATAGATAGATTTTGAGATAGTTTAAATAAGATATGAGAAAGTAGATAGATAGTTTAGATAGTAGTTGATAGAAAAGATATGAGAAGATAGTTATGAGAAAAGATATGAGATTTGATAGATTAGGGGGTGATAGATATGGTTTGATAGATTTTGGATAGATGATAATATAAAAAAAGAAGATTGAGAAGATAATAGAAAAAAAGATTTTTTTAGAGAAAATGTTTAAATAGATTTTTAAGAAAAAGCAACTATTTTTTTAAAAATGGTAGAGCCTCTTTTTCAAAAAAATTTTAAAAACCTATGCCCTAAACCCGGGTTAAAATTATGGGCCCCCTTTTTCGGGTATTGTAACATGCCTGATGAGGCCCCCCAAATTGTGGGGGTTAAAAAACCCCTTTGATTTTTAATTGCTTTTATCTAAATAAATTTGCCAAAATTTCTGGAAAAATAAATTTCCCTAATGTAAATTTTAATCTCTTTTTTAAAATAATTTTATTTTTAAAATCTTTTTATTTAAATTTTTTTAAAATTTAGAAACACCCACTCACCTTTCCCTTTTTAAAATTTGGGGTCTTTGCGTACTATTTTCCATTTTGTTTTTTAATCCATTTTACGGGTTTAAAATCGCCAAAAATAGTTTTATAGATAGATAGATATATAAATTAAAATAGTTTGATTGAGATAGATCTATCTAGAAAAAATTAGAAAAGGGAGAGACTGGCCCAAAATAGATAAAAGGGAGATAATAGTAAAATAGTTTGAAAAATTAGTTTATGAGATAGAAGATAATAGATAGGGGATAGAGAAAATAGATATGAGAGAGGAGAGAATAGATAATAGAAGGGGAAATAGATAGATAGATGGGGTTTAAAATAGATATGAAGAGAGAGAAGATAGTATGAGTTTAGATAGCTGGGGGGGAAAAAGATAGATAGGAAAAGGAATGATACTTAGAAAAAAAATTTAATTAGAAAGAAAAGAAAAAAGGGGAATTTAAAACCCCTTTTCCATTTCTATAATTTTAAAATATTCTTTTTTTAAACGGGGGAAACCTTGTCCAGTCCAAAACCAACTGAAGCGTCCGGGGGCCCCTTGAAGCCGGTTTTTTTACAAATAAAAGGAAAAAAAAATTAAAAGCGTGGTGAAACACCAATGTGTAAAGGGTTTAGTCCTTTTTTAACGCCGCTACTAACTGTGATAACAAATATGTGACAAAAACACAACCGCGAAAAATAATCCAGGACCAATTGTGAGTATACCCGAGAGACAAGAAATACTAGTACATAAAAGTCCTGAAAGGAGAAAAAAAAAGTAGTACAGGAGGCAGGTGTGTATTGGTCGATGGGCAGGTGTATGGTGCCACTACTTCACAGATAATATAATAACTTCTACTATAATAACAATAATAACTACTTCACAGATACCAATAATATTAATTGAGGACATGTAATATATTCACAGAGTATAAGCAAATATTTCCCAACACATAACATTTATTAAATGATGATGTAAAAACTCCCCCCAAAAACCCCCAATCAGAATATTATAGTTCAAATATAAAATGTGTAGAACTCATCCAACTGTAGTCTTACCTGGATTGGGAAATATAAACATTGTACCAGGCAAATCTCGGAGCTTTGCCGAGTCCAATAGTAAATTGAATTCGCTAGAAACAGTAGAGTGACCCAAGATATCATATATCAGGGTAAGTGAGAAGAAAAAAACCACAGAGAATATCAATACCTTTGGGCAAGATAGGTATATAAAATATAACTTTTAATGAAAATTATGATAAAACCTACAATTCCCTAAAATTGCCCTACCTAAACTGCCTAATCGTGGGGAACCCGCCCCAACAAAGGCGACCCACCAGGAACTTACTAGAACCCTATAAGTGCCCTAATGAATAGTACCTTACCCACTACAACCTATGCATACAATAGATGGAACCATCTATCCGGCCCAGCATGCCACCTGGTCGTCCTGACTCTCTCTGAGTGTGAGAAGTGCCTCATCTTTGGCGCTCACCTAGTATACCATAAGGGACGTGAGTGTATCACACGATTGTATATGTATATTCTTTCATGCATGCTGTTACGGTATTCTAGTTTCTGGGAACCGTGTATTTTATTGTTTGTATAATTGGTACTTACTGAGATTCCTTATAGTACTGTTGCCACTTTAGAAGAGTTTTTTGTTCCCCGATGAACCCACTCTATCGGTTTGGTGGGGGAAACGCGTCGGTACAGGGATACGTGTATATAAAAGTCTGTTGTGAGTTTGGGGACGGATGTTTAGTTAGGGTGGCATTACACACGTAGTTTTTATGCATAGGTGTAGTGGCTAAGGTACTATCACTAGAGCACTTATAGGGGTTCTAGTAAGGTTCCTGGTGGGGGCGCCCTTTTGTTGGGGCGGGTTCACCACGTATTAGGCAGTTTAGGTAGGGCAATTTTAGGGAATTTTTAGGTTTTATCATAATTTTTCATTTAAAAGTTATATTTTATATACCTATCTTGCCCAAAGGTATTGATATTCTCTGTGGTTTTTGTCTTATGATTTACGATACTGGGTAATATATATCGAAGTGGCTTTCTCCGCCTGGATAATAATAGGAGTACTGTTGTTGTTTTTTTAAGTGAGAAGAAAACATATAAATAAGCCAAGGTTCTATCCCTATAATGTCCCTACTAATGTCCCTCTGCAGGGAACCCGCCGCGACAGGGGTGAGCCCACAAAAATAGCCACATGGTACCCTAATTTTGGCCTAAAAAACAACTCTTAGTATTAGCCCAAACACGTTTCTATTGCTTGAAAGTTATCACTAGGCGAATAAAGCAAGATTAAACAAAAATAAAACTGAATGACCCCTGAGATAGGATGTATGACCCTATTCTGTATCAGGATAAGCCGGTTTAAATACTAAGCCACATCTAGTCGTCTGCCCAATAGGGCGGGCCTCAAAACCAGAAGTGACCGGAGAATACATAGGCCCATTTTATGCCAGTGTATTGAATAAGTGCCCATCAGGAGTAAATTACATAACCTAGGGTCAATGTGACTTGTCCAAAGTGCTACCAAGATAAACATTTTGCATCCATATATAC
Source organism: Phyllomedusa bahiana (assembly GCA_025379985.1). Classification (NCBI taxonomy): domain Eukaryota; kingdom Metazoa; phylum Chordata; class Amphibia; order Anura; family Hylidae; genus Phyllomedusa; species Phyllomedusa bahiana. Next base: position 17,471 of record JAODAL010020695.1, on the reverse strand, counting down.
AGAGGCATAACTTGAAGCTTCGGGGCCCTAGTGCAAAAAGTGAAATGGGCTCCTCAGCCACCATGTGCCACTTACAACGCTGGTATCTCCTTAGGTGGCCGGAGGACTTTTGGCCCCCTAAGGCTGCAGGGCCTGGTAGTGACTGCTACCTCTGCACTCCCTATAGTTACGCCATGGCATATATAATAATAGGTACACTGTCCTTACCAACTTGCTCTCTCCGAACAGAAGTCCACCAGAAATGAGTGTGTTCCATTGTTGGAGAGCACAAAATATAAAAAGCTAAGAGTTCATATGTATTGCATTCCCTCCGTACCAGAAGTGTGTGTGCTCTAGTGTGGCATAATCTCCAAAAAATTGGGAATCTCGCAAGAGAACAAAGAGGACTTTTGTCACAAATTTTTTACTATTTTGCCATAGGCAAAAAAAAAATATAGTGTCTATTTTGGGGAAAACTCATAATAACACCCCCGCCTATAGAAAATTAACCAACCAGATGTCACTCCGCCAAGGACACTTGCTCTCCACCGTAGAACAAACAAAAAAAGGGGATAAAGGGGTTTTAAATAAAACGTGAATAAGTTAGACGTTCATTAATGGCATAAGGACCATCCCCCAAACCCTTATACCCCTCAGCTTTTTTGAAGGAAAATGCCCCTTTCAATCACCTCCTTGGCTCCCGGTATAATGCCACAAAAAAAAAAAAAATGTCTCCATATTGCTTAGGTTTAAATAAACTGTCCCTTATAATTCCAAGTACATTTGAAACCGTTTCTTACAGTAATTTACACGGGTTACCCCAACATTCAAAATGCACCTTAAGCCCTTTTGTTTTAAACCGTTCTGTTTTCCCGTACAACCCTCGTCCCCTAAGATATTGACCCTTAGGAATACCTCTTGAGAACGACAACTTTGCGAATGAAGTAGGCTATTTGTTGTAGTCTTTTTATGATGTATCTTGGTTGATAAAGCGCCACTCTGTTTTTCAAAATAATTCAAATACAAAAAGGGGAAATAAAAAATTTGTTGAATTAAGATGTAAAACCCAATCACATTGGTATTCAGCCGAGAAGCAAAATTGAAGAAAAAGTTTGAGTCTCCACCCCACAGTACAAGAACATCATCTTTATATCTTACCCATAATTTAATTGGGTCCATTTTCTAAATATTCTCCTCAGTGAATATCACATTGTTCTCTCACCAGCCCAGGAGCAAGTTCAAAGGGGGTGCGCGGAGCCCCCCTAGCTTCCCAGAGGGTGGAAGAAGGGCCCCCCCAAAGAAAAAAAACTTTTAAAAAATCCTTTAAATACAAAAACTCAAAACCCCCCCAAAAATTTTATTATTTTCTAAAACAACACTTTTTTCCCCAAAAAAACTAAACCAAAAACCCCACAAAAAAAAAAAACCCACCCAAAAAAACAAACAAAACCAAAAACTATTATCCAATTTTGGACAAATTTTTGGTGCCTTGACCATAAAAGGTATTTTGTCACGAAGTTCCATAATATTTTAAATTAGGTGGGAACTTTGGGAGTTGGGGAAAAAAAGGGAAAATTTTTTGCTCCTATAGGCTAACCAATCTGAGTGGAAATGCTTCTTGTACCAAGTCCCTTAGTTCTATAGAAAAAAAATCTCCTGTGAATTTTCCCCTCAAGATTTTAGTTTTTGTTTTTTCAAAATCCTCGCACCCCCCGGGGGTGTAACTAAATTCAGAGGACACCATGCAAAATAGAGGGGGCCCCCCCCCAATGATAAAAAAAAAAAAAAAGCCATAGAAAAAAAATTTAAAAGGGTATAAACAACACTGCCCAAACCTAAGGGAGTCAAAATAGTAGTGCTGAAGAGCAGAAAGCGACCAACAACTTGTTCCTTACAAAAGTGAACAATTTTCTTGCTCCTGAGTTGGGCCCCTTCAACTTCTGGGCCCCATAGCAGTTGCTATGTCTGCAAGTCAAATTTAGCCCAGGGACACCCTGTCTCTAATTTTTCCCAATCCATTACCATGAGTTACGTTTCCCAAGAGGGTTTGATTGCCCCCAAACATTTTTCCCCCAACGAGATACAGCTCTCAATTCCTTCTTGTTTAGGTTATAGGTCTTGGTAACCCTTTTCTCTTGTAACTCCCTGAACTCTTTCGTGACCAAAGACCGAGGTTCCAGAGGTGGTGTTTTTTTTTTAAATTTTAAGCAAAATTCTGTAAAGGGACCTTCACCTGGTGTTTAAGATTACAAAGCATTCTTAACAATTCAACATCTGAAGAATCCAGAGCCTCACAATTTAAATTATCCTTATTCCTAAAGAATCTTACAGGAGTATGGTGCCTCTACCAGTCACCATATTGTTCCCTAGAGGTAGTGCATATAAGGAAGAGTACCACCATAATGCAGAATGTGACGAGAGGTTTGCCTCCATAATATGGCCTGTGTTAAAAAAAAAGTCTAACTATAATAAATGCATACTTACCAATAATCGGATCCCAAATCACAAACCATGTTATATTTCACCAAAATTGCATAGAAGTACTTTTACATGAAAAACTGCATAATGGCCATTTCTTTGTAGTCCTGCAAGATTGGTCTTAAAAGACTTTGGTTCTCATACTTACCAATGTTTGCATCCCAAATATATGTACATGTATATATGAACAACTAGAAACACCACTTTTGATGCAAATTTTCAAAGTACCTCTTTTTTATTGGAAATGTTTTATGACAAAAAGTTTAGGGCTATTCATGAAAAGCAATCAGATTATCTTTTATTGTTTTAGGGCAAAGTTGCAAATAAAAAATTATATGATTGGTTTCCGCGGCAAGCAATCTTTTTAGGCATTAGTTCTTTAGATGTAACAAAGGAAATCTCTATGAAAATCTATGAAAAAAAAAAAAACCTTAGAAATGATGTTATTAAACTAAACATGTCACAGTTGTTAAAATTTTAGATGTAGCATTCCTCAAGTCATATCTGACTCACTTTGCCCTTTCAAAAGAATGATATTAAGACCCAAATCGAATTTTCTGCAGAAAACTGTTTGGGGGTTTTCCCCCTCAAGCAGAGTAAGTATTGTTGGCTAGATGAGTGGCTTAAAGGGGTTTTCTCACCATATTGCTTCACTGAGTCACAGCCAGCTTCAGGGTCCTGCTTCCTGTTCAGAGTGTGGGCAGGCCTATAGCAGTGATTGACATATACGCTCTGCTATTACTTGCTGACCCTGTTACAGTAGAATGAGTGCAGGAGATTTAAAATCTGTAGTACACAAGACTACAGAGGTCTAAAGATTGAAAAGCATCTTAAAGAAACCTTAAAACTTAAAACAGACAAAATGTTTTTTTTGCTACGTTCCAAAAGAAATTTTACACACAGGAAGGACACCCCCTTTGGAGAAGCAGCTTTCAGCAAACAAAAAGAGAAGGTGGGGTAAAAAAACCCAAAAAAACTTCTGTGCACTCAGAAGAGATAAAAATGTTGTTATCTTTTCAACAAAGCCACATATAAAAATCAATGTGTTTGATAAAAGTCTTCATTTACCTCTCGCTACATGTTGAAAGCCAATAATTATAGTGAGAAAAAACCCTTTAAAAGGGGTAACATTTCTCCACTGTAATTTAAAAATATCTTTTTGAATATATGTACATTTCAGTGGAGCAACCAAGGCATATAAGCCACACCTGCATGGTGCCCCTTCCTTATGAGGAACTTTACCCTTTTTAAGCCACAGGAGTTCTTTAGGATTGAAATATCATGTAATTTTTTTTCCCCCAAACTAGCACCCAACCCCCATCCAAACTTTTGTGGTACCATGCTGTTTTTGGAAGAAAGGAGCCGTGATTTTGTAATACTATATAACCCCTTTAAACTTGCATGTGCTGTAAAGTTCTAAACTAAGGATGGTCAATAAGGAGTATTCTAGCAAAATTCATATCTAGCATATCTTTATGGTCCCTGTTTTTTCCCTGTAGCTGGTCATAGTGGGAGAAGATGAGCAGAGGGCCCCTTTTAAGGCCCTAGTGCAAAAAATAAATGGGCCCCCCCGCGCCGGTCACTTACAATGCCGTGTCTCCTTTTGGCAAAAGGGTTTTTTTTTTGGGTCCCTTAGGCGCAGACTCGGTTGACTGTTCCCCCCTGCCGCCCTACAGCTACGCCCCGAAATAAATATTGTCAATGGCGAAGATGAAACCCCAAAAAGAGTGACTGCTCCTTCCTATTCTCCTCAATCTAGAAAAAAAAACGGAGGCAGTCAGAAGCAGCAGACCCTTACAAAGATCATACCTAAAACAACGGCCATCACCTTCCACTGTGACCCGGCTTTAGAGCAGCATTTTGAAACCCATTCACCCTATTTGTGGGTGCTTAGTTGGGACCCCGAATAAAATGAACAACCTGCAAAACAAACATATCCGTCCACCGTTGCGCGAATCGGTCTCTGTTCAGTTGGACACTTTGGTTTGGTCAATCAAACTTGTGAATCACTTTTTTCAATCTGTCCCTAAACTTAGCCTTAATTTTAACCATCACACTAAAATGTGGTTCGTGTTTTTTGGTTTATGAACCGGGTTTGATTAGGTTAGCTTCCGCAGGGCTATGATCTCATTGAGATGTTGCTCTAATGTCACTTCAGTCTAACATCACATCTGCTGCCAGCTGCTCCATCTACCACCCACCATCTTTACCAGGGACTGGTATTGCCACCCACCTCCCCACTCTTCACTAGACCATTATGTAGACTTCTGATGCCACTGCCACCTCCACACTGTGTCATTGTGCCACTCTGTGGCCTACTGAAATTGCTGCCACCTGTTCAACCTGTCATCTGCAACTCTGTGTCATAGATATCCCTAATTTTGACAGAGATTTGGATGTTGACAAGAAAATATAGGGGAAAAAAAGAAACGTGTGTATAAAATGCGCTGAAAAATTTGCGTAAAAAGCGCATCTCAAAAACCTCATCAAATCCTTTTCAAAAACCCGTCTGAAAACTGCAAATTATGAGGCAGTTTTCAGGCGAGTATCAGAAGTTTATTTCGGCTTCTAAAAGTAAGCATTCAGTTGTGGGAACATAACCTTAGGGATCTGGTGAGAATATCACCAAAAATTGATTTGGGCACAACTGAATCAAAGCTCTCAAAATTTAAACAAATGCCAAAGTTAACACTTCCCCCATAACCAATATCACCCATGTGAAAAAGAGGTGCATCTGAAAAATATGCAGTCCTATGGGAGATCTGGGAGGGCTAAGTTTGCACAGTACGTTGTTTTTTTTTTTTTAATAAGTACAGGCAGTCCCCAGGTTACGAACAAGATAGGGACTATGAAGTAGCTCCAGCACAAAGTGTTTTTTTTTAGTTTTGGATAGTGCAGGGGAGGGTTTTTACTCTTGTTTTGCAGTCTGTGCCCCTGTTAAGAAGTTTTCACTTCATTTTCACTTCATGTGCTGCTGTGGCGTGCTGGAACTTGTCGTTCCACAACTACTGTCTGCCGTGGAACATGGAACTACAAGTGCCAGCATGCCCCATAAGTCTCCATTTGTAACTAGGGGACAGATGTAAGTTGGAACGGTTAGGGACTGCCTGTATGTATTTGAAAAATCTTAATGCTCTAAATATTGCGCGTTAGGGCATTTGTCTCCTGTACTACACAATCCTCTGTAATTATATATATGATCTATAATTCAATTAATGATGTGCCTCTTCCTACTCGCTGTATCTTCTGGAGGATCCTCTATTAATAGCACTGGCTTGTCACTGCCACAATTACACCCCCTACTACCCAGTGTTTACTATGGAGTGAGCTATAAATACCTGCCGCCAGCGTATCCTGCGGTAATTATCTTTCCATGATGAAACTCGAAAGTCATTTTCTCAGATGGATTTGTATGCGAGATGTGAAAATTAGATTTTTTTTTTCTTTTTTTGATATTGGAAAACAGATTAGTTTAAGCTTTTAGCTTTTTTTCATCATTATCTAAAGATCTTAGAGTGATCGGCTCACAGGCCAAGAGCGTCTTCTATGAGATTACCATGAGTGGGCAAGTGGAACTGTAGAGTAATGAGTGAACAAACGAGTATCAAGAGAAGAGAACTTCTGGTTTTTTATTGTTTTTGTGACTAGATTATTATTTTTTTTTATTTCTAGTTAAAAAATGATTCTAGAATATTTATAAGAATGGATAATATTTCTGGGAATAAGGCTTGAGGTGATGGGGTTACTTATTGGTTGTCCAGGGACCCCCATCAGAGCTGGGTCAACCATCAGACAAAGGTAGTGGCGCCACTTTATCCAAGGCCAAAAAGGGGGAGCAAGGAAGTATAGACTAGGCTGAATTTTTCATAAGGGGGGGCACTATATCCCTTATTGGCTTGGGCACGAGAATACCTTGTCCCAGTCCTGACTGCCATGATGGTGTTGCTTTCATGGCCCCTATCTAAAGCAATAATTGTGGGTTAGGGATATGTTCTGGTAATTATGACATGTCAATAGAAAGTATTCATGGTGAACATGAACTGGGGACCCAATGAGAACAGGAATAAAGGGACAAACAGTTCAACTAAACCCTTAGTCCAGAGAAGTAACTGGTCCTGATCTTTTTATATAAAGTAGAGGAACCTTATAAAGTATTTGTCTCCTCACATGAGATAGAGGAACATCATATAGTACTTACAGTTAAGGGCCAGAGGGACTGTTGAAGCACAATCGGGATCTAGGACCAAGGTATAGCTCCATTCCTTATAGTAAGACCACTGTCCCTTCCAATAAGTGCACTCTAAATGATCTATTGGGATCCTTTCTTAGAGGACTTAACAACTGCTTACATGGTCTACTAGGGTACATCAAAGTCAAATAAAGGATTCTCAAGGCATTCTTATATTACAGTACATGGACGGCCAATCATCTGAATAGCTGCCATGTTATACCACATTTTTTTTTGCTGTTATTTTTCTCACTGACCGAAGCTTCCTCTGGAACCAACTGTTGGTGGTGGAAGCCGGTGGTAATTTTCTGACAAATTAAGGAGGATAATACGGTTGAGACAACTACCTTTGGGAGATAATAAAACTCAATAGGTTATCCTTTATGAACACAAGCTAGAAGAAACAAAATGGAGCTTATAGGAATTTTGCCATCTTGAAAAATTCTGAGGCTAGCTCTTAGCTGTCAGTTGGCCCTCAGAAAACAGGGAAATGGCTATGCTTGCTCATTTCTCCTCCATTCATGTCTAGGGGAATTTTAAATATATCCAAGACACTTGCGTAGACATATGCGGGACTCCCATAGAAATGAACGGGGATAACTACCTAAGGCCGGTGTGTAGACTATTTTTTGGGATTGTAGCAAGGTAGCTGGCCTTAGAGAGGATTTGAGGAGATGGCAAAACCCCTTTAAGCCACTGAGCCTATACGTCCTTATACACATTAAATTGATTTTGGCAGGACCAACTAGCTTGTGTGTGCAGGCGCCCCAGCTCTTCTTTGACAGATGATATTGAGAGAAAGAAGAAAAGGGCATGTTCGGTGTCTAATCCTTTAGTTTTTCCTGGAGATAAGCCTCCACTAAGGGTGTCTGGCAATGGCCTACTCCCCTATCCTTATGAAAACATATGAATGCTCGTTTGCATTGAGCGTGCACATGTATATGGTGGTCAGGAGGAATAGCTGGCAGCTAGAGAAGGCGTATGGGCACTTTAAAGCAATGAGCCTACATTTATTTAATATTTTTCTTCAGTCCATTTTGATCCATTCGAGGTTCTTCAATTCAAAAATGTTCTAACCAAAAAGTCCGCCCATGAATCAGTAATAATGTCTGTGTTATTCCTGGCTGCTTGAAGCAAGTCACTGAAAAATTTGTAAAAAAATAAAAAAGCATTCTAGGCAGGCGAGGCAGAAGATATAAAAGCTGCCTGTGTTTTACGATGAGCCATAGAGGGTGATCAGTGTGTCACTGGGGCAAGAGAACCGGTGTGCCATAACAAATACTGAGTTATTACATGTGATCATAAACCGGTTACGAGGGAACTTCTTCTAGGCTGGCGGAGAGGTAACAAAAAAAAAAATCAATAATTCTGGAGATAGACGACTTGTTAATAAGAAAGCTGCAGAAGACGGAGCGGGAGATCAGCTCAGAATTTCAAGATATTAAAAGCATAATTTTTGCATTTGATATTAATAAGGAAAGAATCGGGGGAACACGTGATGCCTCAGTAATGAAGTTATCTGGGAACACTTACAGAGAGGCGATATATCTCAATGTTCCCGAGCCCGAGCAGAAATACAGATAGCTAAGATTGTGTAGCTTAGTGCAGTTGTATTAAAATGAATTCATACTGTCTACTTTAAAAACCTACAGATGGGAAGGTTAGGGGGTTTTCCTCAAGTTGGGTTCAGGAGGATCCTCCCCCACACACTTTGTGAAGATCTCTGCATTACATGGTGTCCAGCCATCCAGAATGGAGCCCCTTGAGTACATTCTAAAATAATGTATGATATTTGATGAGAACAATGGGGCTTGGTCATTTTGAGCATAGTGTGAACCTAAAAGATTGTGTAGCTCAGTGGAGTCATATTAAAATCAATTCCTACTATCTACTTTAAAAACCTACAGATGGGAAGGTTAGGGGGTTTTCCTCAAGTTGGGTTCAGGAGGATCCTCCCCCACACACTTTGTGAAGATCTCTGCATTACATGGTGTCCAGGAATACAGAATGGAGCTCCTTGAGTTAATTCCAAAATAATGTATGATATTTGATGTGAACAATAGGGCTTGGTCATTTGGAGCATAGTGTGAACCTAAAAAAGTAGTTGTGTCTGATTAAAAGGGGGCTAACCGGATAAACACAAAGATGAACTATTCTTAAAAGGGTTTTGCCACGAAGTAAAATTGACGTGGGAAGCTTGCAAATGAAACAACAAGCATATAAACCATTCATCATTATTAAAAATTCTGCACCGTTTTTGTTTTAGCTGCACCTTTAGTGATCCATTGTTTACAGCTCGTCTCCAGGGGATACGACCAGGGCTGAGAGCTCCTCAGTCCTGGTCACTCATGCTCAGACATCACCTCTCCTCTCAGGCAGCTACTGAGTGTTCAAACCCCAGGTGCTTTCATTCTACTCCCGTCCTCTGTACTCCTTAGTAATTAGTCAAACAGTGCAAATAAATAAAAAAAGAAACCTCAATCAGGTCTGTGCATTTATATAGAGAAAAAAAATCCCACAGGTTTGGTTCCTGCAGGGACATGAACCTGGGACCCTTGTGCCTGGAGGCAAAAGCTTTACCTCTCAGCTACTCACAATGCTTTACATAAACAGACCTTTCTTTGACTACAGAGAGGAAAGGCCTGGTGATGTCATCCTGCTGGGTCACATGATATGCAATTCAAACAAATCACACACGCCCCCTTCTGAGCACACAGAGCTGGATGCAGGAGGTATGAGATACGATCAAGGAAAAACCTCTTTAAAGGGGTTGTTCAGTTCCTAGGAAAAAAAAATATTATGTTTCTGGGGCCCCAAAAAAACTGTATTTCCTTCCTCTGGTCTCTGGTTCCACCGCTATGCCCCTCTGGTCTACTGTTTCTTTCTACTTCAGAACGGGAACTTCACCACTGCAGCCTCTGATTGTACATAAGGAAAGTGAGCATTTCTGATTGCATAGTATTTTTTAAAAGATTTGGACAACCCCTTTAAAATGATCATTGTGCAATCTCTGAAGGTTCACTCATTTCCATCATTATCCGCGTTTTCCCTAAATGACGCCCATCAAGATCACATTTGTGTTCTAAGACGGTTGAGGAGTCCAATCCTTAAGCCACAGATGTTTGGACAAGTGAGGGCCAGAGGTTCAGTCTGGGAGTTGCTTTGCCAATTCTGGGTTGTTCTCCATCTACTTTAATTGTTGTCTTCTGTTTGCTTCATTGGAGAGGCCGTCGAACTCAAAATTCACAGCCGCTTGGTAGGTCATGTACCTCTTGGCCATGCCTCTCAATTTTAGGGACTGGTAAACGTCCTTAGATCACACTGACAATTCTTAAGAATAGGTTATCTAGGTGTATTCCTGGAAGAAGCCATTGTAGTGCATGTGCTGATGGAGTCACCACTGAACAGTGGATTTTAATTTAATATTAACCTATTTTCTATTATCCAAAAAAATATAATGGTTAACTCTAGAATCACCAAGGGAAGATCTCTCCTTAGGGAGAGCGCCAATATAGGTTTGTGGAGATTCGTAATTGCCTTTTTGCACTCCACGAAGCATCTGCATATCACAAGACATTATGGGAAAGGAGCTGAGACGCTCAAGCACCTGCTGTTGGATGTAACAAATCCTCAATTTGCTTTTGACCCACTGGGTCTTTGGAAAGCAAGAAGGGATATTTAGCCAAGCCAGCATCACCCATCTGTAGACAGCCATTTCGGTATTTTGCCCCTCGTCAGTACAGAGCAGAGCGATGCTGGCATGGCTGAGTGGGAGGCAATGAGTGGCTCAGAAAGGGAAGATCTATCCTTAGGGAGAGCGACTTTATAGGCGTGTGGAGATTCGAAATTGCCTTTTTGCACTCCACGAAGCATCTGCATATCACAAGCTTCCCTCGTCAGTACAGAGCAGAGTGATGCTGGCTTGGCTGAGTGGGAGGCAATGAGTGCCTCCCACTCAGTCAGGCCAGCATCGCTCTGCTCTGTATTGACGAGGGGCAAAACCCCGAAACGGCTGTATACAGATGGGTGATGCTGGCTTGGCTAAATATCCCTTCTTGCTTTCCAAAGACCCAGTGGGTCAAAAGCAAATTGAGGATTTGTTACATCCAACAGAGGGTGCTTGAGCTTCTCAGCTCCTTTCCCATAGTCCCTTGTGATATCTAGAATCACCAGTAATCCACTACAGTGGGAAAGAGTCCGGTGGTGCGAAGTATTAAATTAGGTATCCACTTAGCAGTATGAAAACTCATTACTTCATTAAAAAAGCAAAAATAAATCTAAGCAAAAAACGAAAACACAAAACAAGATAAAAGAAAAAACGACAACACGTTTCACGCCGTGGTCAGCACTTCATCAGGTCCGATCAATCTATTATTGGCATATTCTTGCTTGCAAAAGTGGATAATCCAGTAAATTTAATGAAATTTGTGCAATTTCCAAGTATGTGAGTATAGAATCATTAAAGTGAACACTTATTAGTAAGGGGCCTATAGAGAAGAGGGGTGTCAAGGTTTACAGTTCCATCTGGACTGAGTGCCTAGGGGCCCCCTTGTCGCATGACGTTTCAGTTTGGGGTTGAGGAGCTATTACAGAGTTTGCATTGGTAACTTGTCATTGCATTCCCATATTGCATAACATAGTATCACATAATGCATTATGCAAATGTAATAAAACCCTCTGAGACGGCCGAAACACATTAGATTTTGCAATTATCATAAGACTGTACACACATAATGTACCCATATTATTTCATGCAAACTCATAGCAAGAGATCAGAAGCTAAACTGCTCTGCCATCTAACCCAATTGCATTAGCAATAGTGCAGAATTGATGGATTTGGAGTCCAAGCCTTTTGCAAATTAAAGAATATTTCTTCAAAGGAAGGGAACCCGATCGTGTGTTTGCTTGCTTGTCAGCATGGTCTTTGGCAGGAAAGACAATCACTCTGCACTTGTCCAGGTGAACATGGAACAATGCTGAATAAATAATGCATCCGTCATGAAGCATTGCCTTCCTCTGAGGATCTATTTTCCACTTCATATATTTTTAAAGGAGGCAGATAATGAGCTTCTCACCATAAGGATGAAACCAAGACGTCGCATCTCTCTAAATGAGCTTTCGAGGACTCCTCAAGACATTTAAAGATAAAATAATTATATTTTTAACACATTTATCCAGCACATAACATGTCTGACTGATGCTATAGCCGAGTGCAAAAGGGTTAATCCAAGGAACATGTAAATATGACCATCTGGATCAGACTGGCCCACTGGAGTACCAGAGGCTCCTCCCATGGGCCCCGAGATGGGAGACAATAATGTACACCTAATACTTCAGAGCCCCAAAGGTCTCTTAGAACTAATCATTAGATATTACATAAAGCCCTGGATATGCAAAGCTTACTGGATTTACAAAAAGTACTGAAAGGGCTTGTCTCACTACAAGGATTGCTGCTTTTTATGTTAAAGGTCTTGCAAAAACAAGTCACTTTGCAATATATGTCCATTAACAGTGTCCTACCTATTCCTAGATATCCCTTCTTGTATGGGCTGCATCAGCTCCTCAGGTTGCTATAGCTACAGACCTGTTCTGTCTCTCCTGCCAGGCTGACAGCGCTGGTTACTATAGCTACAGACCTGTTAAATCTCTCCTGATAGGCTGCCAGCACTGGTTGCTATAGCTACAGACCTGGCTTCTACTGCAGCCTAGTAGAAGCCAGTAAACACGCCCCTGAATTCAAAGTGGAACCAAAAAAACAGGACTGAGGTAAGATGAATCAATGTAGTGAGACAACTTCTTTAAAGAGAACCAGTCAAATAGTTTATGCTCCTCTGTCTGAGAGCAGAATATGATAGAGGGAGAGAAGCTGAGCTCTATGAATTGTATGTTTATATGGTTTCAAGTAGGTTTTCCAAGTTAAAACCACAGAAAATCCTGACCCCATAAAATAAGATAGGAGTCCTGCTGACCTCGCCCACACTGGATAATTGACAGCTTTCCCTGTATCAGTGTATATACAGAGCTAACTGTTAATCGCTGTATGTGGACGGGGTCAGCAGTACTTTCTCTTTCATTGTCACATATTATCTCAGCTTTTTTTACTCAGAACTTCAGTGTCAAATCATATAACCCTGTATGTCACAGAGATCACCTTCTCTCCCTCTATCATATAACCCTATATATCACAGAGCTCACCTTCTCTCCCTCTATCATATAACCCTATATATCAGAGCTCAGCTCCTCTCCTCTATCATATAACCCTATATATCACAGAGCTCAGCTCCTCTCCCCTATCATATAACCCTATATATCACAGAGCTCAGCTTCTCTCCTCTATCATATAACCCTATATATCACAGAGCTCAGCTTCTCTCCTCTATCATATAACCCTATATATCACAGAGCTCAGCTCCTCTCCTCTATCATATAATCCTATATATCACAGAGCTCAGCTTCTCTCCTTCTATCATATAACCCTATATATCACAGAGCTCAGCTTCTCTCCTCTATCATATAACCTTATATATCACAGAGCTCAGCTCCTATTCTTTATCATATAACCCTATATATCACAGAGCTCAGCTTCTCTCCCTCTATCATATAACCCTATATATCACAGAGCACAGCTTCTCTCCTCTATCATAAAATCCTATATATCACAGAGCTCAGCTCCTCTCCTCTATCATATAACCCTATATATCACAGAGCTCAGCTTCTCTCCTCTATCATATAACCCTATATATCACAGAGCACAGCTTCTCTCCTCTATCATATAACCCCATATATCACAGAGCTCAGCTTCTCTCCTCTATCCTATAACCCTATATATCACAGAGCTCAGCCTCTCTCCTCTATCATATAATCTTTTATATCACAGAGCTCAGCTTCTCTCCTCTTCCATATAACTCTATATATCACAGAGCTCAGGTTCTCTCATCTATCATATAACCCTATATATCACAGAGCTCAGCTTCTCTCCTCTTATCTAGTCTCCTCTATCATATAATCCTATATATCACAGAGCTCAGCTTCTCTCCTATATTATATAACCCTATATATCACAGAGCTCAGCTCCTCTCCCTCTATCATATAACCCTATATATCACAGAGCTCAGCTCCTCTCCTCTATCATATAACCCTATATATCATAGAGCTCAGCTCCTCTCCTCTATCATATAACCCTATATATCACAGAGCTCAGCTTCTCTCCTCTATCATATAACCCTATATATCACAGAGCTCAGCTTCTCTCCTCTATCATATAACCTTATAATCACAGAGCTCAGCTTCTTTCCTCTACCATATAACCCTACTGTATATATCACAGAGCTCAGCTCCTCTCCTTCTATCGTACCCTGCTCTTACATAGGGCAGGATAAACCACCTGACAGGTTCCCTTTAAAGGTAGCACTCCTTATGTTCTGTATAGATATAAGGTGGGCTGGTAAGCCCCAGCTACTCCAGTCTGATACTGGTGGTCATAGACATTAATCTTGGTTGAAGATTTCTGCAGGACCAGCCGTCCATCCCTTGACCATTGGTGGTGGTGTTGCTATAGACACAAAAGGCAAAGGGGAAGGATGGGAGCCTAAGTTTGGGGAACAGCAAGGGCCTATGGGCTACTTAGTTCACCATTATACATACATTTCTAACTACTTCGATCAGTTTTCCCCAGGCATGACCATGAGTAAGATAAATGCTGTAATAGTACACCAGCCATTACATAGTCTAGCACAGAGGGAAGTTGAGCTCAAGTTTACCTGTTTTAGAGAGAAGGTTATAAGAGAATGCAAGTGGTTAAGTTGTGGCACAATACAGAAGAGGCACAGATGGTGCCCGCAGGCGCAGGCAATTATTTTCATAAAATTCTCTCTCTTTTTTTTAAGTCAGTACAAGATATAAAGTTACCCAGGCATAGTGAATGCTAACAAAAGTCCTTATATTGCAAATCCAGGATCTGCTGCCAAGAGATGTTATATTCTAAAATCTTTTGTCACCGTGAAGGACCTGAAACTGAGCCATTTCTATTATCATACTTTATATAGACATCAAAATGAGACAAGAACGAAGGGTGGAGATCTAGATGTATGCACTACCTGTATCTGGATTCTGGAGAGAGGAAAACAAAGATCATTCTAAAATTCTATTTCACTTAATACATACAGAAGACTAATAGGACCATCTAATACAGGCGGTCCCCGACTTACACCACTCCGACTTACATCTGTCCCCTAGTTACAAAAAGAGACTTATGGGGCACGCTGGCACTTGTAGTTCCATGTCCCACAGCAGATAGTAGCTGTAGAACGACAAGCTCCAGCATGCCACAGCAGCACAAGAGTTGAGAATGAGATGAAATCTTCTTAAAAAGGGCACAGACAGTAAAACAAATGTAAAAACCCTTCCCTGCACTTTCCAAAACTAAAACCAAACCTTTTGTGCTGGAGTTACATTTAATAAATATACCTGTTCTGATTTATATACAAATTCAACTTAAGAACAAACCTACAGTCCCTATCCCGCTCGTAACCCAGGGACTGCCTGTACTCCCCAGCAACTGGGTACAATCATAAAAACAATTCAACTATACTCTATACTACAACCCCCAACATTACCCAACCACTAGACATAATACAATTTGTTATACTCAAAACATAAATTACTACAACCCCCAATATGACTGATAACTAGACATGATACTATTCTATTCTATTATACTCTACACATAGAACACTACAGTCCCAAACATGACCCGACCACTGGACATGGCCATAATACAAAACTATCATATTCTATACATAGAGCACTGCAACCTCTAAAATGATATGATAACTGGACATGACCTGTATACAAATACATTATGATCTATACACTGCTAACATGATCATAATACAAATATTTTATACTCCATACATAGAATACAGTACTACAACTCCCAACATGACTACAACCACTGGATATGCCCATAATACAATTCAACTATACTCTATACTACAACCCCCAACATTACCCGTCCACTAGACATGACCATAATACATTTTGATTTACTCAAAACATAAATTACTACAACCCCCAATATGACGGACAACTAGACATGATCATAATACAAAACATAGAGCACTGAAACCTCTAACATGACTCGATAACTGGACATGACCTTTATACAAATACATTATGATCTATGCACTACAACCTCGAACATGTTCATAATACCATTATTTTATACTCTATACAGAGAATACGACAACTCCCAACATGAACCCGACAACTGGACAGGACCATAATATAATTCTATTATACTCTATACATAGAACACGACAATCCCTAATATAACATGACAGCTGGACACGACCATAATACAATTCTACTATACTCTATACATAAAACATTGCAAACACCACCATGACCCAACTAAAAGACATGAGTATAATACAATTCGATTATACTCTATATAAAGAATACTACAACCCCCAACATGACCCCAACCAATGGACATGACCATAATACAATTCTGTTATATTCAAACAAAGAATACTACAACCCCCAACATGACCCAACAACTTTATGTGACCATAATACAATTTTACTGTACTCCAAAAAAACACTATAACCTCTAAAATGATCTGACCACTGGACTAACCATACTACAATTCTATAATATCGTATACCACTGGAGCTCGTAATATAACCAAATATCAGCATACTCTATCCATAGAGCTCTACAACCTCCAACATGACTGGCCTCTGGACATTACCGTAATACAACTCTATTATACTCTGTGCACAGAACACTACAACCCTCAACATGACCGAACACCAGACATGGCCATAATATAATACTAGTATACTCTATAAAAAGAACACTACAACCCCCAACATGACCCCGACCACTGGACATGACCATAAAAATTCTATTATACTCTATACACAGAGCACTACAACCCCCAACATGACGCGACCACTGAACATGGCCATAATACTCTTCTACTATACTCTATACATAGAAGACTGCAACCCTCAACATCACTACAACCACTGGATATGACCATAATACAATTCTATTATACTGTATACATAGAACACTACAACCCCCAACATGAACCAACCACTTTTTGTGACCACAATACAATTTTAGTGTATTCCATACAAGTGACACTACAACCTCTAAAATGATCTGACCACTGGACTGACCGTAATACAATTCTATCACAGTATATTCTATACATAACAAACTACAACCCCCAACATGACCTCTGGACATGACCATAAAACATTTCTGCAACACTCTATACATAGAATACTACAACCCCCAACATGAGCATAATACAATTCTATTGCACTCTGTGCATAAAACACTACAACCCCCAACATGAGCATAATACAATTCTATTGCACTTTATACATAGAACACTACAACCCCCAACATGACTAGACCTCTGGACATGACCATAAAACACTTCTGCAATACTCTATACATAGAATACTACAACCCCCAACATGAGCATAATACAATTCTATTGCCCTCTATGCATAAAACACTACAACCCCCAACATGACAAGACCTCTGAACATGGCCACAAAACACTTCTGCAATACTCTATACATAGAATACTACAACCCCCAACATGAGCATAATACAATTCTATTGCCCTCTATGCATAAAACACTACAACCCCCAACATGACAAGACCTCTGGACATGGCCACAAAACACTTCTGCAATACTATATACAAAGAATACTACAACCCCCAACATGTCGAGACCTCTGGACATGACCATAAAAAAC
>JAODAL010020694.1:0-68805 GCA_025379985.1 Phyllomedusa bahiana | reverse complement strand
GTCGCGGCGCTAGGGGGCGGCATGCGCAGAGGGCCCGGGACGACGGGCGACGTTCCCCGGAGGGGGCCAGGAAAGTGGCCGGGTGGGGCGGGGTGGCCGCGGGGACGCGTGCCCGGCGCGGCCCGGCAGGGGGGAAAACGGCAGCAGGGGAGCGGGCCTGCGGCCCCCCATGTCTGTGTTTATTTAGAGAATTTTTTGAAAAGTCGCGTTGTGTTTGGGGTTTTTTTCCCGGGTCTAGGGTCTGTGTTTTTTAAAGGGGGTTTTTTCGGGGGTAGGGTCGGGTTTTTTGGGATTTTTTCTCAGGGTTGGGGGTTTTTTTAAGGGGCTTTTCTCGGAGGTTTTTGGGTTTTGTGTTATTAAGGGGGTTTTTTTCGGGGGTTTTGGGTCGTTTTTTTAAGAGGGGCTTTTTTCGGAGGTCTAGGGTCTGTGTTTAGAGGGTTTTTTCTCAGAGGTCTGGGGTCTGTGTTTATTAAGAGGGGCTTTTTTCGGAGGTCTAGGGTCTGTGTTTAGAGGGGCTTTTCTCAGAGGTCTAGGGTCTGTGTTTAGAGGGGATTTTCTCAGAGGTCTAGGGTCTGTTTATTATGAAGGGCTTTTTTTGGGGTCTGGGTTTGTTTTTTAGGGGTTTTTTTTCAGAGGTCGGGGGTCTGGTTTATTAAGGGGGGTTTTTTTTCGGAGGCTGGGTTTTTGGTTTGAGGGGCTTTTCTAAAGAGGTCAGGGTCTTGTTTGAGGGGCTTTTCTCGAGGTTGGGCTGTATTTTGAGGGGTTTTCTAGGTCTGGGCTGTGTTAGAGAGGTTTTTTCAGAGGTTTGGTCGTGTTTAGAGGGGTTTTTTCCCGGGGTCTGGGTCTGTGTTTAGAGGGTTTTTTCTCAGAGGTCTAGCGTCTGTGTTTAGAGGGGTTTCTCTCAGAGGTTTGGGGTCTGCGTTTATTTAGAAGGGCTTTTTTCGGCGGTCTAGGGTCTGTATTTGGAGGGGCGTTTTTCGGCAGTCTAGGTTCTGTATTTGGAGGGGCTTTTTTTGGCGGTTTTGGGTTCTGTGTTCAGAGGGGCTTTTTTCAGAGGTCTGTGTTTATTTGGAGGGTTTTTTTTCTAGGGTCTATGGTTTTATTAGGGGGTTTTTTTTGAGTTAGGGTCTGTTTTTTGAAGGGTTTTTTTGAAAGTTTGCTGTCGTGTTATTTGGGGACTTTTTTCAGAGGTTGGGGTTCTTTTTAAGGGCTTTTTTGGAAGTGTGTGGTCTGTGTTTATTTAGAGAGGCTTTTTTGGAGGTCTGGGGTCTGTGTTAATTTAGAGGGGCTTTTTTCTGAGGGATTTCTTTTCAGAGGTCTGCGGTCTGTGTTTATGTGGAGCGGCTTTTTTCAGAAGTTTGGGGTCTGTGTTTATTTAGAGGGGCTTTTTTTTGGAAGTTTGGGGTCTGTGTTTATTTAGGGGGACTTCTTTTTGGAGGTCTTGGGTCTGTGTTTAGAGGGGCTCTTTTCGGAGGTCTGGGGTCTGTGTTTATTTAGAGGGACTACTTTTCAGAGGTCTGGGGCCTGTGTTTAGAAGGTGTTTTTTCGGAGGTCTGGGGTCTATGTTTATTTAGAGAGGTTTTTTTGGAAGTTTGGGGTCTGTATTTATTTAGAGAGGCTTTTTTGAGGGTCTGGGGTCTGTGTTTAGAGGGTTTTTTTTCAGAGGTCTAGGGTCTGTGTTTATTAAGAGGGTCTTTTTCAGAGGTATAGGGTCTGTGTTTAGAGGGGATTTTTTCTGAGGTCTAGGGTCTGTGTTTAGAGGGGATTTTTTCGGAAGTTTGGGGTCTGTGTTTATTTACAGGGATTTCTTTTCAGAGGTCTATGTTTATGTACAAGGGCTTTTTTCAGAAGTTTGGGGTCTGTGTTTATTTAGAGGGACTTCTTTTTGGAGGTCTTGGGTCTGTGTTTATTTAGAGAAGCTTTTTGGGGTCTGTGTTTATTTAGAGGAGCTTTTCTCGGAGGTCTGGAGTCTGTGTTTATTTAGAGGGGCTTCTTTTCGGAGGTCTGGGGCCTGTGTTTATTTAGAGGGACTTTTTTTCGGAGGTTTGGGGTCTGTGTTTATCTAGAGGGACTTTTTTCGGAGGTTTGGGGCCTGTGTTTATTTAGAGGGGCTTTTTTTCGGAGGTTTGAGGTAATGCCCGTTACTAATCCTACTTTGGAATCTCCCCAATGTCCCTTCTCATAATAGCCGGTATAATAAGTGTCTGTTTTGACTAGAGATGAGTGGTTCTGAGGCCGCTGAATCTGATAACATGTAACGCCCCAATCCAAGAGGATGAAAGGGGCTGTCAGCCAAAACCAAATCTTTCAATATCAGACACAGTGTCATGTGGGCCACTAGGAGGCAGCATTAAACCTCCTCATCACAAAGCGGCACTGCAGCCTGGCAGTCGTGTGCAGTTCTACTATTTCTCATTTATCATAAATCTTCAATAGATATTCAACAGACATAAGAACCGGAGCAGCTCCTGGACTGGAGCTTCTAGATACGAGAAAACCACCCAGCGGGCGCTGACAGTCACTTAGATAGCACATTACTGCTGCTATTGTCAGTAACAGTCAGGCAGTGCATGGCGGTATTATTGGGTCATTGTATGGTGGTATTATTCCATCAGTGTTCACTAATTATGGGGTTTAGGTGAGTTTATGTCTGTATTATTCAGTCGCTGAATGCCGCTATGTAGCCTCCAGCCTTCATAGCTGTTCATTTTCAAATGCCCCCGACTTATGTATTATTCCAGAAATTCCCCAGCCTCTGATGTGCTCTCCTCTATACCCCACCCTGTGGTGTCCCACAGCCTCTGATGTGCTCTCCTCTATACCCCACCCTTTGGTGTCCCACAGCCTCTGATGTGCTCTCCTATATACCCCACCTTTAGGTGTTCCCCAGTCTCTGATGTGCTCTCCTCTATGCCCCACCCTTATGTGTCCCCCAGCCTCAGGTGTGCTCTCCTCTATACCCCACCCTTTGGTGTCCCCCAGGCTCAGGTGTGCTCTCCTATATACCCCACCCGTAGGTGTGCCCCAGCCTCTTATGTGCTCTCCTCTATACCCCACCCTTTGGTGTCCCCCAGCCTCTGCTGTGCTCTCCTATATACCCCACTCTTAGGTGTCCCGCAGCCTTAGGTGTGCTTTCCTATATACCCCACCCTTAGGTGTCCCCCAGCCTCAGGTGTGTTATCCTATATACCCCACCCTTAGGTGTCCCCAGCCTCAGGTGTGCTCTCCTATATACCCCACCCTTTGGTGTCCCCCAGTCTCAGGTGTGCTCTCCTATATGGCAATAGCAAAACACATTAGAGGCCGCGATAACCACCAATCCAAAATGCATAAAAAAATAGTCCTTTTATTGAAAAAGCATAAAACTTACAAATGATGCAAGCGATCCCATAGGCAAACACCTCACCACGGAACGAGCTTACGCTATGATTAAGGGTGTGTGTACACCCGAAACGCGTAAGCTCGTTCCGTGGTGAGGTCGCTTATGCCTATGGGAGCGCTTGCTTCATTGTAAGTTTATGCTTTTTTCAATAAAAGGACTATTTTTTATGTCATTTTGGCATTGGTGTTATCGCGGCTCTAATGTGTTTTGCTATTGCCATTGGAGTTACGCCTGAGACTCTGGGCGGAGGCGTGCGGATTACACCATCCATGCTGGATCATATTGGGGTGAGCTGACCATTTTTCTTTTTTGACTGTGCTCTCCTATATACCCCACCCTTAGGTGTCCCCCAGTCTCAGGTGTGCTCTCCTATATACCCCACCCTTAGGTGTCCCCCAGTCTCAGGTGTGCTCTCCTATAAACATTACCTTTAGGTGTCCCCCAGCCTCAGGTGTGTTCTCGTAAGTCTTATGTGTGCTGTTATAAGTCTCAAAACCTCACTTGTAGTCCCATAAGTGTCCTAGCCTCGGTTATATTCCCATGAGTGCCCCTGGCTAAGGTGTGCTCCTAAGAGCGCCCCTGCCTCCGGGTTGCCTTTTAAGAACCCCAACCATGTGTTTAAAGGGATGTTCCCATTATAGGCTTTGATGTTATATCGAATATCTGATAAGTGCGGGTCCCAAAGGTGTCATCCACACCTTTCTTGGGATCTAGCCCAAAACTCTTTTGACACAGAGTTTGGTCTGGACTCTCCGTTTAAATTAATGGATTTCTGAGACAGTCTGAGTAGAAGTGGTCACCATCTTCTGGAGATAGGTGTGGGTGCCCACCTCTCACCCGCTCCTTCAGACATTGATGGCAGATCCTATCGATTTGCTATTAATGTCTATAGTGCGGCAAACCCTTTAACGTAGGCTGGGACATCTACACTGTGGAGCACCTTTCAGAATTTCTTAGGTCGCCTACAAATTTGCAGAGTGAAGAGCTGTCCTGTCCCTCATAAGCGTTTGTTGTGTAAATTAGAATCCATTGGGTTAGAGATAACAGCGTGTAATTGGATTAAAAACTGTCTATCAGATCGTACTCAGAGAGTGGTGGTAAATGACTCCTACTCTGAGTGGTCCCCGGTCGTGAGTGGTGGCCACAGGGCTCAGTATTAGGTCCTCTCTTATTTAATGTATTTATTAATGATAAAGTGGAAGGGATCAATAGCACGGTTTCGATTTTTTGCAGATGGACACCAAGCTATTGCAGGGTAGTGCAATTCTATGGAGATGCTCATAAATTGCAAGCAGACCTGGACACACTGAGTGCTTGGGCATCACTTGGCAAATGGGGTTCAATGGGATAAATGTAAGGTTCTGCATCTGGGGAGAAATAATATCCAGGCATCATATGTCCTAGGGGGAGAAAACTTGGAGAATCGCTTGTTGAGAAAGATCTGTGCGTCTTGTAGATCATGGAATACAGAACAGCATGCAATGTCAATCAAGCTGCCTCTAGGGCATGTAAGATATGGCGCGTGTATTAAAAAGAGGCATGGACTAGCGGGACAAGGATGTATTTCTACCGCTGTACAAACATTGGTGCGACCTCAACTTAGAATATGCTGTTCAGTTCTTGGCCCCAGTTATACGAAGAGATGTATGGAGCATAGAAGAGAGTACAAAAGACGAGAAAACCAAAATTATAAGGGGAATGGAGCATCTTAGTTATGTGGCGAGGTTAGTAGAATGAATTAATTTAGTCTTGAGAAAAGACGGGCTTTGGGTGGAATGATTCATTTATTTAAATATATAACCAGTCCCTACAAAAAGTCTGGGGAAAATTATTTCAAGTGAAGCCCCTCCAAAAGACAAGGGACAATTACTTCGGCTGAAAGAAAAGATTCAATATCCAGAGGAGAAGAGCGTTCTTTCAATGTAAGAAATGTTTAATTCTGTGGAATTGCTGCCTGAGGAGCTGGTCACGGCTGGAAAACTGTAGAGATTTCAGAAAGCTTAGATGCCTACCTGAACTAACGAATATTTATGCGTATGTAGCCATGTAACATTCTGGGATCATGGCTGGTGGGGCTCTGGGGTCATAGATATGGTCTCAACTGGAGCGTGGTTCTTGCCTTGGGGGTTCCAGGGGCATTAACCCAAAGGAGGCTGGGCCTGAAGTCCTTGTCTCCCTCCCTTCGCCACTTGTTCCCCACCTTGGTTGAACTTGTGGACACGTGTCTATTTTTTCAACGTTTTATGCAAACTATGTAGCTATGTAACCATGTAATAGCTTCCTGCATTGAACTCTTTTGTAAACTTAGTGATCTATAGCTAAAATTTTTGAACAAGAATTCTGGAGCGTTTATAGAAGAATTCAGAACTTTACCACGATAATGAGAACCCTGGAAGGTCTTTATGAAGAAGTCCGGACTGAAGAAACTCAGGAAAGAGCACATGTGACACCTGGATTTCTAAACCAAAATTCATCTCAAAGTTGTGCTTTATTTTTATTATGCCAATAAAATTTGTGAAATCTTTTTAATAAATCAACGACATTTCCTGCAGGGAACCTGGAACATCATGGTTGCCCATCGTGGCTTAAATGCACAGAGGGATCATCGATTTCTGGGGACTCAAACACTTGCTCTCGACACGCTGAACGGTAGGTGTGTTTCCCCGGTAGGATGATGTTGACGTATTGGCCGGCCATGTTGTTGCACTGGAAGGTCCTGGTGTTGCCAGTGGGTATAGAGTTGACTTCTGCACAGCTGTAATGGAATACAGAAACAAGTGGCATCATCATGGGTGTGGAGCGGCAGATGGTACCTGGACACTGAGCTATGAGGGGGGCCGTTGGTCTCTGCCACATGAGATAATTGGGACATGCGGGGGCATGTTACAGATTCTGCATTGGGTTCCAGGCTCTTCCACTTACCCAAGAATAGAGCGTCTTTGTCAGTTTCTAAGTATAATAAGGTCGTGGTCTGCAACTGTGGCTTCCAGCTGTTGGGAAACTACAATTAACCATCATGGCCACTGATATAGATTATACAAATGATGCTGGAGGACGTGTAGTTTACAAACAGCCTGGACAATGTAATAGAGCATTTGCAGCCCCCCTAGGGAATAATAGACTAAAAGGGTATTTCACCACAATGATTGCTTTAACCCACTTCCGACAGCCCAGTCATAATTTTTTTGCTCTTGTTTTTTTTCCTCCCCGCCTTTCTAGAGACATTTACTTTTTTATTTTTTGCATCTACCATAGACAGATGGGGCTTTTATTTTGCAGGCAAGATGTACTTTTTAGTGGTTCCATCGAGCGTATCATAGAATATACTGGGAACTGCAAACAATTTGTGAAGAGAGGAAAAAAAGTATTTGCGCTATGTTTGAGTTTTTTTTTTTTATGGCGTTCACTCTTTGGTATAAATGACATGTTATTTGTACTCTGAAGGTCGTTACGATTCTTGTGATACCAAATTGTAGGGGTTTCCGTTAGGTTTTTTACATTCTTATTTCTTAAATTTGCGCCGCAACCCTATATTCTGTACCATTAACTTTTTTGGTTTTTCCGTCCAATGAACCTGAGGATGCGTTTTTTTGAGGGCTGAAGTGCACTTTCATTGATATCTGTTTGGGGATGATGCAGCATTTTGAACACATTTTATTCCACTTTTTAGGGAATTGACACAAAATACCCTGTGTATTTTTGTCATTTAGATTTTTTACTTCTACAGTGTTCAGCGTACCGGGTGATGGTGTTATATTTTAATAGATCAGACTTTTACAGCTGCAACGACAAAAATTATGTGTAAAATGGGAAAAGGTGGGCTGTTCTGAACTTTAAAGGGGTTTTGCCAAGAAGTGATTTCCTCACCTAACAGGCAGATACTGTCCTTTAAAGTCTTGAAAAAAAGGGGCGTTGTGTTCCTGTGTTTAAAAAACAAGTGCCTCCTCCATGATGTCATCTCTCCACCTCATGCACACTCCTGAGGCTGAATATTCAAGTTTCTGTAGTTGAGCAAACATTGTTTGGCTAACCACCGGGGATAACTGTATTGCGCACAAGCTCTACAGGTTTTGTGTTCCGCTCAGGAAAAAGATAACATCCTAGCAGGAAGCCTTCTACTGACTATGTGGAGGGAGGGTGTAGGAGAGAAAGAATGGCTGTAATTGTAATTAAATAAGTAAAACATACAGGAGCAAACTTCTGCAGATGGAAGGGGAGGAGGGAGAAGGAATTGGCGCATGGAGCTGACTGATAATTACATTACAACCAGATTCCTCTATTACAGCAGGACACAGCTATGGACACAGAAACACAGCTATGCTCATGCCTCAGTAGCACTGCTCTGCCTCACCTCCCTTTTATAAAGCTGTTCATGTGCCCTGCATTCAGATAAGAAGTGCACAACACGCAAGCAGGGCAGCTAATGTAGCTATTGTAAACAGTCAGGAAAACTAAGGGCATCTAAGCAAGCTGCAGCCTTCAAGGCTACACTTTTCTTAATCATCTATATTCAGAAAAGGTATTAAATAACTATTTTGGGGTTCCCAAGTTCAAGATTAGATTTGTGGCAAAACCCATTTAAGTAATTTTTTTTTACACTTTTAAAACTATTTTGTTTTACATTTAGTTGTCTGGGTACTTGACCACTAGGGAGCTTGATCGCTTGGACACCCTTCGGCTTTATATAAATAATGGCAGGAGGGTGTATCAAGGATTGTGGCTTATTATTTACTGCCTGGGAAGGGAAGTAATAGAGCCCTTAAAATGGCGGCTATGAAAACCTTCATTAGGCTCCCAGCTGCAACCGTACGGATTAGCACCCTGCAATCTTGCTGTGGCTGGGGAGGGAGTCGATCCGAGGGTAAGGGTTGTTTTTCACACCCACAATCGCTAGCAGAGTCTAAGGGCGACCATGTATGATCGTGCTTTTCACTGTTTTTTGGAGTAACCTGCGCCTCCCGGCCCGAATCCCATGTCGGACGCAGGGATGCGGTGTTAGGCGCAGCCTGTTCGCCCACTTTCAGCTGCTCCCCCCCCATGAGGGGCGGGCAATGGGGCAGTTGTGGGCGTGGTGGTACGCGTTCTGGGGTGGGCGCGGCGCGCTCGAAAACTCCGAGCATGTACGATCGCGAGTCGGCGAGCGTCGCTCGCTCTTCCCAATGGTCAAAAATAAACCGCGCCTCTCTTTAACTTAGCCAATCACAGTGCTCGCTCTGAATTTAAATGCTTTATTTTAAAGAAGGGGTTCTGCTCTTTATCTGATAATGTTTTACACCTTAATAAAAAATGAGTTTTTATTCATACGCATGCCGCACGGGCACTGAGCGCCGAGATTTCAGTGCGCCGATCTCTCATAGACTACAATGGGAGAAGTAGCTCGCGCTTGATTGGTGGGGTGCCAAGCCCCCGCTAGCTCAGCCAATCAGCTCTTTTCAGCATTTTTTACTGTATTTTGAACTGTTCCCGCCTTTGGATTTGATTGGTCAAACTTCTCCATTAGGCAATATTGGTCTTTGCCGCTCCTATTCTGATTGGGCTGGCTTCTTGCTCGACCAATGACAATAGCTTACAGAATTTGAATTACTGAATTTCCAGCAATTCTCTCTATTTGCAAATTCCCGATGTTAGCGCCGTTTCTCGGCTACAAACTCTTTTATTGTTAATTACATCAAACATAAACACTCCTTAAACCTCACAAAAAAAACTCTCCACAAAACCCCCAACCACCCCCAACAAAAAACAATCACCCCCCATCCTCCCTTCTATCACTCCTCTCAATCAATCTCCCCCACACACCCCACTCCAACCCCCATTCCCCCTACTCACTCCCACATCAATTCATTATCACTCCCCTCCCCCTCACTTAACCCCCACCTCACAAAACCTCCAAAACCATATAAATCTCCTATACCCTCAAATCAAAATCAAATTAACACCCCAAACACCCACTTCACACCATTTCCCCATACTCACCCACAACATCAATTCCTCTCACTTCCCCTCCCCCTCACTCACCTCCCCACCCCCACACACATCCTCAACAACCATACAAAATCCCATACCATCCCAAATCAAATCAAATTACCCACCAACACCCCACTTAATTCCATCAAACCATAATCACCACAACCATCATTCTTAAACATCCTCCCCCATCTCCAATCCAAACCTCAAAATCAAACCATACAAACATTCCAAACCCACAACAACCAACCATCACACTCTCCCCTAACACTCAAAAATTCCCTATCAAAACAAAACATACAAAAAACAAAATCTTAATATACAAAAACCTCTCCATAAAACCTCCCCCAAACACCCTTCTCAAAAAAACAACCCCACCCACCCATATCCTTCCCACAAACATCAAACACTCATAAAACCCTCCATACACTCCACTTACCACCCATAATCTTCCTCCTACCCTCCATTATCCCACCCTACCCTCCCATCTCCCATACCCCTCCCTATCCCCCCCCCATTTCTCTCCTCCCTTTTCCCAAAACCCCTCCATAAACCTCTCCCCCACACTTTCTTCACACCACTTATCTCTCCTCCCATCTCCCCCACCCCTCCCATCTCCCCACCCCCCATTCTCTTCACCTCCTCCCAAAACCACTTCAACATCTACTCCCCATATCCTCCCCACCACTTCTCCACAAACTCCTTCCAACTTCTTCCATTATCTCCCCTCCATTCTTCTCAAACACCATACTCCCACCCATAAAACCCATCCTATCAATTATCCTTCATCAACCCATATAACCTAATCCACCAATACATCGCTCACGCCCCCTCATACTGTATAATGCATGTTATAACACCACAACCCAAGCGTGTCACCATGTTAAAATTCACCACATCTTCCCGCATGCCTTCCACCCCATCCTACTAACATCTATAGTCAACTTACTACTGCTATGTCTCCTCCCTTGTTGTGCTACCCACCACTATACATACTACTCTCGTCTTATAAGCAGCGTCACCTAGCTCCTTGCGTGTGTGTCACCCCCTCTAAAAACCTCATTCCTAGAATTACTACGAACATGTTGCACCCTTCTCATCACACAAAAATATAAAAGATTCACCAATAACAACCTCTAAGGACTTCTCGCACAGTTAGTGTATAACTACCCCAAAACGATCACTTCCTATGACCACGTGTTTCAATATCACGCTCCCACCCTGATAAAAAAATAACACAGAACATGTTAATATCCATAAAGACCTCAAGCACCTGTTCCACTACTGTCACACACGTTGTAGTGTCCGCACACACCTACTCTCAACTGCCATGTTCAAACAATATATCGTCTCCTAACATCCACTATGTGGTCACCACCGAAACATATTGTTCAAGAATAGTTAATGCCAAAAACATATGATCTGTATTCACCACTTTCTTCACATAGCGTGTATATAATATCAACGTATCCCAAGAACACTTAAAGACTCCTATCATGAGTGTGTATCACTTCACATGTCGTGTGTTCGCTATCTCTATCTCTCCACCTGAATCTCATCCCTCTTGTCGCCTCTAAACGCACTGCACCCTTGTCTTACACCCAAATATAACAGTACCGCTAACAGATCCATATCTTGTGTCCACTATTCTGTCTTCTGTCTCATACCCAAGTGACACGCGGATGTCCATAAGTTCCATCTACCTCACCCCCCCCAATCCAGTATCCACACTCGTGTCTGAATGTTCCTCTACCCACCCTACATCAATGACTTACTCATGTTCCACCACCCCTCATGTTACACAGCGCTGTTCTCATATTTGTACTCCAACCCAGTACATGGCTCCTAATGTTCCCCCACTAGTCCATTCAAAGATGTATCCCTTCCTTGAGGATCTACATCAATCATACTCCCCTCCTCACTACCACCCTCTCGATGTCCTCCACACATCATGATATGATGTGCCTCATGATCTCAGTGTACTACACTTCCCCTCGTCCGCTATTGTGCCTCACTTCACTAGCGTGGAAGACACAGTGTCCTACAGCACTGTAAAAGTGCTCACATACCCCAACAGACCACCGATACCGTTCAGTGCGACGCACACAAATATCATATGATCATCAAAGATTGTGCACCCGCTCACCCCTGCCTGCTGCCCCTTCCCCACCCGCAATAGATGAATGACTATCTAGACGTGTACATACTCACTCCTGTCCTGCACACTACATATCACCATACGTGTCCGAGTTCTGTCCCACACCATGAAGTGATCTCCAGCATCATGTAACTCGATATCTTCCAAGAGACACCCACCCTGTCTTCCACTCCCAAACCAGTTTGTGTTGACTATAGTGTGACGTCAGTCTACAATGTCGTCATACCCTGTGACATCACATAGACCACTATACCTACATTCCTACTTTCAACCATTGTTTGTTTCCCCCTCTCACAAAATCTTAAACACTATATACTCGTCCTGTCGTTCCACTATCCGCGACCTCACACCAAAACTACTGATCTCCACTATAGACTCAACAGTGTAGTGCTGTTGTCTGCTCCCCCCAACTCAACCCGTAGACCCCAACGTGTCTCACCCCCGCACCGACACCTGTGCTGCACCTTGCCCTCTCTCATCATTGAGTTTGTAATATAGTACCTAGATACCATAGAGTGATACACTCATCCACCCCCAAACAGAAACCAGTAGATCTACATCTTCAACATATCATCTCAATTAACAACGCGACACACCCTAGCATGAATAATTTCAACCCATCTCAAAACGTATCCACCTCGCCCCCGGCCACCCCAACCCGCACATCTAGACCCACATACGTAGTACACACTCGACCCTCCTTACCAGACATCCACTGTAGTCTGACCACCCATAAAACACTCTCACTCATCATATAAACAACCTAGAGTGCTAATATCCAGATGTGTTGCGTCCCTGTTAGAACTGATCCACCTCGCGCGTGTCCCCCACACGCTACATATAAAAATATAAAATACGATAGATCAAACCTCACCAAATACAGAAACTAAGTGATCCGCACCTACACCCCTCCAGAAAACACTCTCCCAATGCCCTGAACCCCTAAAATGTCTTGTCCAAAGTCACCCGTACTTCACCATACCCTGCCATGTATACCACACTACTGCCATCCTCTAGCTGCATACCATTCCGCGTCATAACCCCCAGATAATCACCCCTCCCTTCTCCCACCCCATAAGTCCACCCTACCTTAGTGACATCTTACCATCCCACAACAAGCTATCCGAGTGTAACCCCTTTAGACCTTTGTCCTACATCATCCTGTTGAACGTGCCCCACCCTCCACACCTACACCTCCAAGTATCGCCTCGTCCACTATCGCCCCATTCTTCCCACACAAACCCTCCGCTCCCGTCAACACACTGTCTCCCCTCTTATTTCTTACCCCCCCCTATAACCCAACACGTTTAGACGATAGCCCAGATTTCTCCTCTCATTCCCCCACTATACCGACGTACAGAACTGCCCCAAACTCTGAGAGAAAAGTCCTCTATCTAGTCTATACCACCCTACTACCGACCCACACTCTGTCATAAGATAGACAACCATCTTACAACCCCATCCCACGTGTGTAGTGAAGTCACCATCCACAACTCCAATCGCTGCCAAGTGTAACGAGTCATATCTACCCACCCCCTAAGTGTGCAGCTCCACCAACACACTATACACTCAATCTAATCTCGTCCTCCCACCACTCCAATTATCCCAATCAAAAAAAAATTAACTACACCACCCCATGATGTAACAAATAAGTTTGTGTCTAAAAACCCACACCACATACTAACTACGTATGCTGTGTTCCCGTTAACTCTGACTATCGCTCTCTACACAATATCCCCAATCGAAGTGTGTGTCTAACCACAATCAATCTCCACAGAGACACCGTATCCACAGCGACACCAAATGTGTTCACTGTGCATGCGTGTATACTCAACGTACCTACATACTAGTAATCTTTATACTCCCCAATCGCTGCACTAACAACTACAGTATCGTCTCTCAGAGATTACCTCGTCAACCCATCTCACCCCAACCAACTCTCCGTGAACTATACTGCCAGACCCACAACACATCATCGTGTACTGCTGTTCCTATGTTCCTGCAATAAATTCATCGCTACGTCACACTAAGTCAGTGCTATCCTCTTACCCCCTGATCACCGGTGTGTACCACCCCACTCTGTGTCACCACAAAAATTAGAATACCCAATCCTCTCTCCTACCCCGCACCAGCTCCTGTCATAGTCTGACTTAGCCCACACAATAAGAGACTCATAGCCTTGCAAATTGTTCGTCCACATATGCACATCCGCCCCCCCGTCCCACATCATACCTAATAAAAATCCCTATCTCAACCCAATCTCTACAATTGTTGAGTGACAGATGATACCCTGTACTAATGTGTAAAGACACCACGTGCAGCTCTCAGTCGCTCCATCACACTATCATCTAATAGAATTAGTCGACAATGTTCCATTGCATGATCCGCAATAAATGTTCCTTGCTTGTACACACCACATTATTATCACCTATAATCACAATTATCATCACCTAATCCCCTTCCAACATTACTCCTCATCCCACATCCCCACCTCCCACACCCCTTCCACAACCACTATAGACCCCCGCTATTCACACCAACACACATGATAATCGTACACCAATCACGTCTACACCCATTTCACACCTACACACACAGTTCACGAACTGACAGACATGTCACCAACTTTCAAAACATAATCGTCCCAATCCATCCAACTTCCAAACTTGTAATGCAGTCAATAACCTTCATCATTCTTGCCAACATTGTCTTGATCTCCTCTCACCTAGACCCCGCACCCACATCGCCTCCATATGCCGTAAATACCCCCCTCACCTATATCCTGTTTGTGCGTCCACCCAATCTTAATGTCTGACTTTACCCAAATGCCTCCATCCCCACCTATCCCTAACCCTCATGTGATGTCTCCCACCGCCTGTCCCCACTCACCAGCCATCCCCTCACCCACACAACGTACCCTCTACCACACACTCACTCCAGACGTGTGACCTCAAAAACTCTAACCACCCCATACCAGCCCTCATCCCTCCTCCCTTGCCCCTTCCTACACCCCTCTAGTTGTTGTGTGAACCACTCATCCCTAATCTCAGACACCACCTTCCACCCATATCCCTCATTCCCGTAGTAGAATCTCAACCATCAACTCCACACTCCGCGCACTCCTACACCATAGACAAGTTGCTCTATGTCCGTATGTTATCGCTCATCACAAAAAAGATACTTGTGTAGTACCCATATATGTGTCATGCGTCTCCCATCGTCCCCCTTGTGTCCTCACTTGTCATGTCCGTGTGATTTCTCACCCCCTATCCTTCTCACACAGTCTATGTGTCTACGTATCCACGTCTATGTATAAAAGCAGTCCCACTCTCCTCTAGAAGTCTATCTCCCAACATCTCTGTAGACTGTGTAGTCACCCACTGTTAAGCCCTCTCTGTGTATTCAGACGTTATATCACACTCTTATAAGGTCCACCAGATGTCTGTTCTCTCATCTAATAGTGTCCATATACATATTACGACCACTAGTTTTGTACCAACACACACTGTGACGCTGATCGCCTAACCACTATTATCAATAGTACTGAGATTCGTGCCTAGCGCGTATCTCATCGCCTACTCACCACTACCTCTCGTTCGTTATTTCATTCTACACACCCTCTACCTGTGAGTGACAATGCACCCGATTGCTACCTCCTCCCTAAATGATATTAATGTCTACTCAGAGACCGTCTATAAGCAACTACAATGTACACCATAGTCTGTTATTACCCCAAATTATATCTATATAACAATCACACACTTCGTCTAACACTCAACCTAAAGTATATCCACCTGTCAACTATACTTTTAAATGTGTTATATGTCTCTCAATCAATCAATCTTTCGTGCTCCCTATTCCATTGTATCAACCTAATACTACACAACACCAGATGATTCCTTACTAAACACAATGATTATCCCACTCCCCAAGTTATAATCAGACACACATGACTTATACCGTCACACGCTTTTATAAGGTGTCCCAAGACTCGCACCATTTGTTCCACCGCCTATCTGTGCTGCGTCCGACCTTATATGCGCTCCGCTACCTAGTATTCGTCTCGTAACCATGTCATTTTCTGCACCCCACAACATGTACATCTGTCGTACACGTGTCCAGTAGTATCACAGTGTTTTCTTGTCCCTCCCTTCACGCTCTAACTTGTGTCAGTTATGTTTGTCTCAATGAACAAATCTTATTCCCCCCCACGTCCGTCCGCACACTGTCAATTGTAAGTCTATTCACCACCGCACATGTAATGTGTGTCATGTCACTGACTTCACTCTCGCGCGTATCCCTCTCACCTGAGTTGTGTCACTCATCCTCGTGATCATCTAATCGAGTTATCCATACCCCCTCTGTTCTCTATAAGACCCACTACCACTACGCTCCGCGCGCCCCCTATATGTATTTATGTCAAATCTAAGGACTGAAGCATGCCCCTATCTGCGCGCGCGCCCCACAATGTCATGTGACAGTTCTCCAAATTCTATCTACAACTTGTTACGTTCTCATGTAGAACTTGTGTCCCCGCTCCTATGTCCCTAACACCTGTTGAATTGTTGCACCTCGCACCCGTTCTCTACTCTGATAATGTCATGAAAAATCTTGTCCATCACCACCATTCTCATCCCGTGTGTGCATATAGTCTATATCCCACACATCAGATCTCAATTGTATCTCAGCATCCTCGTGTGCCATCTAATCACCCACCACCACAGAGTAGTCCTACATCCTCCCACTGTGTACCACCTAATCCTCACCGATGCCGTCATCTCGTCTCACATATTTCCTTCTCGTGCTCCGCTCTGTTTTATAAAGAAGTGCACATTCTACCCATGATGTTTCCCCCGCATAGATGCCCTCCTCCACCCCTACTGTATCTCACACTGTCCCCATCTCATGTCTCCCCCACCCGCCCAAGTGCCTGTCCTAACCCACACCTATAGTGCGACCCTGACTATACCATCAGATCAATAGACGTGTGACAACATATATGTTGTGCACACCACACCCTATATCCTTTAGTCTCTTGCACACCTGCCTACCCGCGCCTATAAGACACCGTCTGTTCTTTCTTCCTGTCTCTCTTTGTGATATCCGTCTCATCCCCCCCAAACGTGAACTGAGTGTGATCGTGCATCCCGCTCCACTTCCATCGTGTTAGTCTTCTCAGTCCCCGTAGTCTGTTTCTGACAATCACATACTAGCCTGACAGAGTGTGTATCTTGCTACATCTATCACTCATGACCTGACTCCCGTGACCACACTTATAAAAACTAAACACACCTTAATACTTTCCATAACCACCATCTCAACACCTGCAATGAGTCCCTTACAAACCCCATCACACACGTTTCAACTAGTGTGATCACTCGTGCTCACCTGCATACATAGTATATCCCACACCCCTCAAATATATATGTCGCGAAACCTTCGTCCATTGTGTTCTCCAGCAATCACCGTCATCCCTCACAGCACTCCACTACTGACTCTACTCGTGCACTCATCCCCCAGACATCCTCTATAAATGTAGACTACCATAACACCTATAAGAATCGTGTGTATGTTAATGACGATCACAAATCGACCGCCACTCCAGACCATATAGAAACATTCCCCCCCACAATGTATCCCACAACACTCAACGTCTGATACCAACATACATAACTAAACATCCGCCAGTACTCTACCATCTCCTTCTCCTCACTATGTGCTGCGCCTGATATATCTGACTGTCCCTTACCATCATCACTCATATACCCCTCTCGTAGACATCAGTAATCTTATGTATCCTCATCTGTGTTATCGCTCCCATCTCTACATCCACTTGCCACGTGAGACCCATCGTCACACGTCATACATAATAGTCTGATCTTGTGTAGTTTTCGCTCTTTATGAATACTTACCTTCTAAAACACACCTTGTAGAGATAGTGCATCAGTCGCTACACCTACCACTAGACTAATCCTCTTGTCCATGCTCTCTCTAGTATAGATGAGATATCTCCTCACCACTAGATATGATTTGCCATAGCACCATGTCTACCAGTTGTATATAGACACTGTGTCTCTCTCCTCAACTGTCATTCTGTCTCCCAGAGATAGACTCGGCATTTGCAGCATACATGCTCCCATATCTGTCCCACGCGCAGATCATCCACGTTCGCCTAGTGCGCTCTTGTCACCCTCAAGTTCACCCCTATCCAATTCATATCAACACCACAATAGATGTGACACCACAGATCACACCTCATGACCTGACTCACGCAATCTATATACCTTAACATCTCATTACGTGTACAGACACAGATACACACCAATGTGCAATGAATAGTGAAACAAGATGCCTCATATATGTCGCTTGCGCTATAACCACTATAAGTTAGTCACCATCACTCAATATCCCCATTATATACACCCCAGATACCAATACTCACATACCATCGCCCCTGTCTCCTCTAATACTCTCACACACTGTAACAAGTGTGTGAGATCTACACTCCCTGATCATACATACTCATGTAATCGTCTACTCACCCACATCGTTGTCTAGATGCCCTCCACCAAACACATATTAGTGTGTTTGTATGAGTTGTTTCCTAGATGTCTAAGACTCTCTCCCCTCTCTGTGATATCTACACCCCTCACACATAACTACAGTGACTGTCTCTATCCCAGAACATTGTCCTACCTATGTTCACAATTGGTTCTACCCCTCGTGTAGAGCCAGAAAATGT
This sequence comes from Phyllomedusa bahiana, assembly GCA_025379985.1. Classification (NCBI taxonomy): domain Eukaryota; kingdom Metazoa; phylum Chordata; class Amphibia; order Anura; family Hylidae; genus Phyllomedusa; species Phyllomedusa bahiana. The sequence goes on along the minus strand of JAODAL010020694.1, from coordinate 50,559 downwards.
CCACCTTCACTCACACCATGATGTGTGAGAGAAATGAAGACACAACTCGTGTGCATGACACTCTCTCCCACTCACTAACCGTCATGCCAGTCTCACTCCCTAGCCAGCCTCAGATCTGTGTTGAAAACGCACTGACACCTGTTGTCGATGTCTGTGAACTCTGTGTCCTCCACTGTCTATACAACATCCTTCCCCCCCTCTTCATGCTCTCTCACACCATATATATAGATAACTCTATCACTCGCTCTCCCACTTCGTTAAACCCTCTAGATACATCTCTCTTGGCTCCATACTAGTAGTAACTCCCTAGAAGTATAGTGTTGTAACAGTTCTCCAACGCTCACCAACCAATCTATATACTAAGATACTACTCGCCTAGAGCACTGCCACCCACCACAGAGCCAGACAAGTGCCTCCTCCTCCTGTATCGTGTGTCATGTCGTAGCTGTCCACTCTCTAGTAATTATTGACGTTCTTATGTTGACCTACTACCGAACGCTTATTTGAGACTCGTGTCAACCATACTGTCTTGTGTGTTTGATGAATGTGTTGCAACGTGTGTAGAGTACTGGGTGTCACGTTCACTATTTACTTGTGCGCTCTCTAGACCAATATAAGATACTCTCATCTACATCTATAGTCGCGTAACAACCTCTCAACTTATGAAGAATGAGAAACAGTGTGTGATGTGTGTTGTGTGTGTGCAGTGTCCCTCTCCTCCTAACGTTATCTACACATTAATATACACTGCCCTCACATCCTAGACCTCAGATGAATTGTAGTACTCTATGTGCGTCTACCCACGCGCAACACTGACTCCACCGTTCTCATCACACGTGCCTCACTCTCTGACTACGTGTCTACCATCTATGTACACAAGTTCCTGTGTGTTGTGCCTCCCCCTGTAGACTTATTAGACTGTCATGCGCCCCCCTATAAGACTTATCCAGAGTGTGTCTACTCGCTAGACATAGACTGACACCTCTCACTGCAGGATATTATAGTCCTATCCCGCCTGTTAAGATATACAGATATCATGCTTCATGTTTGTATTTCCACCCTCGCACTCTTGACGATGTGTTGTATCTACTCATATTTCCCCACCCTCAGTGTTGTAATAGAGAACCTGTCCCAAGTTATCTGTACTAGACTATACACTAAACCTTATTTTCTGAGATAGTGTACTGGCTATAGCGTACTTATAAGATCGCCTATTCAGATAGAGTGTAGACGTGAAAGGTACACCATATCTGCATCCATGATCAGACTTAATGTCCGCTACTTGACACTTCTACTCCATATCATCCGCGTTTTAACTTGAGTTAGGTATACAGCACGAGAACGTCGACAACAGATAGACTAGATCTTCGTGTATGTGTTCAACACGTCGAACATATCAAGATACTACCTATATTGTGTAGACGCCCCTTACACTAACACGCTGCTGATCTGAGCCAGTTCGTTCACCTGTAACTCCATAACATCTGACCACCTGTCGGCCACTATCTATTCATCACCCTCCCACTAACAGATCAGATATACATCTTGTATGAAAACCACTATAACTACACCCTGACCTCTACACTATGTGTATCACTTCACGCTGTAGAGTCTCTTATCATCAATATATACCCTGATGGTGCTCTACTCATCTATTCTGCCCAGTGATGTCTTTACATAAAACTTTCCAATTCCAAAAACTTTCTATATAATAACTTTTATCCATAAATTTCTAACAATCATTACACCATCCACAAACTTCTCCTACTCCCCAACACTCCAAATAACCATTCTCTTACTTAATTAAAATTCCCTCCATTATACAACTCTCCAATAATTTAAATTTTCTTCACCAGTGTCAGAACGTCTTGTCGTGCCACTCAGAGATACAGATAGCGCCAATGAAACAATCTACAATAAGAGACCTAGATCATTACTGTATCACAACTACGAGTCAGTGTGCTCCGAGAGATGACCAGAATTTAATAGTTGTACAATACCTATAGATCATTCTCGCGTGTGTCCTGTTAAGGCCTAGTCCTGATACTGTGTGCGTGCCTGATTCCATGTGCCACAGTATGTGACCACCCTCACCTCTTATGTGCCTGTCCCCTGATCACTGTCGCAGTGCCACGCTTGTGTCAGTTCGCACACTTCACGCTGTACACACTGAAATCCACACTCATTCTGTGCTCAGCCACACTCAGATTTGATGTACTCCTGGACACCCGCCCTCTCTACGTCCGCTCACACTATCCACATCTCCCATTGTGTGTCTGTGTACCACTCCGAGTTGTAACTCGTTAGTTTTTGCCACATATACTGAATTTCCCACACAGCCACAAACGGATCAGAGTGTGACGTCCCAAGTGCTCCTGACTTGTCTTGTAACATAGACTCTCAGAAGACTAAATTGTCCCTCACTCCTCACGGTGGCCAAATAGATACACCTACTGACACCAGTGACAACGCTTCCTGTGTATGTAGTCAATGCTGTACACAATAAGATGAGTACTTCTTGTTTGCACACTAGTCCCACATATTCACACTTGCTCCCCAAAAGTCACCATCCACTAATGACACTATACTGTGTGTACCAACTTTAACCTCTGTGTATGGAAAAGTGACACCCTACCTTTTTCATACACATCGTCACACGCACTCCATGCATCTGGACACATATGCTGTTCAGATCCCCCGTCTGTACTTCTACTCCACATATCTGACACTCATATACTGTCATGACGTCTCCCCTCGTATTAGTTAAGATACACTTTCTATTGTGTGGCCGACGTTGTATCAACAATAATGCACTGATATGTGCGTAGTTCCATATTGCCCTATCCTATCATACGAACTTGTGTGTGGTCACTCCGTAGTAGCACACTCTCTGTGTCTCATATCACACTCTAATTCCCTATATATATCATGAGGATTGCAATAGATCTACAGGACACTACGATCTCCAACACTAGTATCATCACACAACTCAGTACAATGTGAGACGCATAATGTATCGTTCAGTGTGAAGTCTCACATACTCACTGCACACCACTGTAGTGATGTAGTAACATTCAGTGAAGAAGTCAGACGCAAGACCCCAAACTGTCAGAGTGAAGAATATACATCAATGATCACGATGAAAATTTACGTCTCACGATGTGTGTCACTAATACTAGGTCGTGTGAGTGTCCATCCCCACCCTACACAAGATCAATACTATACCACACACTCAGTCCTATGTGTATCCACTCTGTACTCTCAGTGAATCTGTGTGAATGTACTGTCTCCTGACTGAGTGAGGATATGAGATGAGATATCTCGCGTCACAGATATGTCAAGTCACACGTCTATACCGCCCCTATCCAAGTAGATACAACAGTGTACTCAATAGATGTTGCTACTGTGTAGTCTCCATGTGTTCTACGTGTCAATTGTTTCCTCCATCAAAATCTGTTCATTTTTGTTAATTCTTTAAATTTTCTTTCCTTACATTTTCAACAAACAACATATTCTACAACTCAGACTAAAATATACCTTCAACAATAATTCAAATCCCATTTCCCAAACATAAAATTCCCAATAACATAAACTATCATATGCGTGTGATACCAATACACACTACGTGACTGATGTATAGAGTACCTCGTAACCTCTGCTACTGATATGCACACGTTACCCTATACTAAAAACCATAATACCTCGAAAGCTATTTGACCATGGTGTTTCACAGTACATGTCAACTTCACACACCCCTTTGCGTGTACACGTGTCAGACTAAAGAATAACCAGTGTGTCTCCCCCCCCCACTCACAAACATAACCTAAACTACACAATTTATAAAACATAACATATTCACAACCTTTACAAATAATATTAACGTAACAACAAATTACGTGACTCCCATTGAAATAATTAATCCACATGCTATATGTGAGCAGCCACAACATAAAAACAAATAGAATGTAAGTACACCCCACTAAATCCTCCCCCACAATCCACAGATATACAACCCGTCACCACAACCTCAACTATGTCCAATCAGAATAGAGACACTTGCCACAAACAATGTGTTGTTCACACCCTTCAGATACAAGTAAATGTCTGATTGAGTATAGACATGCCACCACATAAGAGTGAGACACAAAAACAACTACCAACTGACCCATGCTTATCCACAACAGAGTACACTTGTCTTAAAAAGTAGAGCCCACCATGTCTAAGTATCATGAATCATATCTATATTCCACGCAGATGTATACAAACCATCTACGCTCTCGTCTCCACCACAAACTGATGCTACTTAAACCACACACATAAACAATTCCACCATAAACAACTCAAACGAAAAACAAAACCCACGTGTTCTGTCATGTTCTACACATCTGTGATCATCACCATAACAGAGCGCAGCTGCACGCACACTACAAGTCTCTGAAAAGAAGTGTCATGTTAATGAAATGTGATCCTTCCACATTGCGTCATAATGTCCTCTTGACCTTGAGTCCCTCATCTCCACTCCTCTGATTCCAATATTGACGCGCATGAAACAACTAACAATGACCGCACCTAAAAATTTACCAATGATCAATACTCCAACGTCAGTGAGTCGCTGTGACCGTTCCCACGTGATGCACCATTTGTCGTAAGAAATATCCTGTTAAATAGATTGTAGTACATATAGATTTAGCAGAAATAGATAGTATAGATGATAAAATAAATGTTCTCTCTAACTCAAATGTGTGCTAATCTCCAATAAAATCATAACCAATCATGAATACACTCATTGCCCACTCTTGATAACTTAGTGACTGTCCTTATCAATTATATATCATCTCACAACCACACTCTTAACCAAACCATATAATCATTCGCAATAGACCACAATCACGTAAGTCTCCCATGACTCAACTCGTACACCGAGCGTCATTGGCCATAACAGTATAGAAGTCTACCACTAAAATCTAAAGATATCATACCCCAGAGTGTCTAACTACATCTGATACTCTCTTTATCATAGTCCTAGTAATCCATACTGTGCTATACTGTCACTATATGTACCATAACAAAGTGATGCCGTGACAACTGCACTGTGTCAGCTCACACTATACCTAACAATTCTCTATTATTATTGAATAGTAACGCCACACATAGTATACACAATCCCAGCAACACCTACCACATATCGTCTGTTTGATCACACTATCAATACCAGAGACTTTTAGAGTGTCTATGACATGTAATAAAGACAACTCTGTATTTTGTTCTTTCAGAGAATCACAATAAAAATCTTTCATTATCCACTAGACCCTAATTATTTGTCTCAAACGCATAACTCGGTCAATAGTCATAACATTGCCCTAATCTACTACAAACATACATAGACGTCATGAAAAAATGTGATGTATGCCCAATACTGGTTGAAAAGCTTCAACGTACCTCTTATAATGTAAAGTATACGAGTCATCAATACCACCCCTCACGCTCGCTGAGCGAATTCTTATACCTTGTGATGTATCTCGTGTTCATACCTCACACCAACCATCCACCAGTGTCCTGTTTTCTGTTGCGCTCTCTCACCAACCCTTCTATTGATAAAGACGCTACTGATAATCTCACCAGTGACATGTTTTAATTACCATATATACCCTAATCACTACTGTGCCCTAATAACCCATCAAGAATCACACTGTTCTCATATCACGTAAACTCACAACCACAATAACCCCCCTACCATTCTGTGTCACATGAGTGCTATCTTTTCATTTTAATGAGAATTGAAAACAGTAATTCTACCACCACTATCTACCGTATATTTACCAACACACCCCCTGACTACACTTCAACCAATAGTAAGTGTCTGTGATAGTTAACCCTGAAGAAACCAAAGAACGTTACCTATTAAAGATTAAACTAAATATGATCCAATAGATAAAAATATATACACCAAAAATATACAAGTTAAATATAATCATGATACGATTCTCACTCCATAAAATCTAATCAATATACTCATATACCACACGACTCGCAGCAGACTGTGTTAATCCTACTGAACCCTCTGAACAACATACCCAAATCATCACGCTACTTCTCAAGATAGATATTTCATCACACTGTAACCAACCTATACATGTACCACACCCTTGCCCCCCCATATCTTTACCCATAATAATTGACTCCACCACTTGACTAATCGCTCCTACGTCTGTTCCTCCATGTACATCCCGCACACCATATCGCTACCCACGTTAATGAAGCCTCTAACCAGACCACTCACCCATTCTACAATGTTTCGCCAACAACCAACTAAAATGACCAAATGTCAACAACTCATCCACACTCCCTCAGTCTATATCAATAAGCCACCTTATAATAATAAACCCCCTACTCCCACACAGTTCTAGCCATGCAAACAATTGAATCCAGAAAATCACACGTTCTACCACACACATCACACCCCACACCAAGATCTACATTCTAAATAAAGTAACTGTCTCTAAAGCTGTCTGATCTGTAAACAGACTGCAGAGTTAAAGATAAGGACTGAAAATGAACACACTGTAAACAAAAATGCAACTACCACCAATACTCCTGTAGTCTGTTATAATAATACTCTCATCCTATCTACATATACTCTCTCACTACACAACAACCCACCAAACCTATGTGCTCTACAACCACTCTCGTCCCACACGAATCACAAGACAGAAGCACAACCACCTGGCAGAGTCACTAAAACACCCTCAACCCATCCTGAAATACAACCAAACAAGTTATCTTATAAAGAACCCATGTCGCCTCATTCATGTCATTGTTCACCCTATCTTTCTTATCTTGACTCCTCTCCGCCATCTACACACCTCAAAATACTTAATGATCCTAATCGTCCATGAGAATTAACTGTCCGCACACCCCCAATTTACAGAGTGTCACCACAATTCTATCCTACCGTACAATCACTGGATCCCAACATCCATGACTCAACTCAACACACGACACTATCTAAAACTAACCCACCCCAATTTCACTTACAAACATAAATATGTGTCCTCTCCTACGGTACACCGGATCTATTACCTCACATGTGATATCCCCTATAATCCACATACATTGATTATCCTTGAGCCATTCCCCAACTATGTTGCACAATCAACCAAACCAATAATAACAACACCAAACACTCACATACATAATCATAGAAAGTCTATGTCGCAGTCCAGAAAATATCAAGTTATCATCTCCAATACCCAACTCATATGTATGTGTGTGTCAGTACTCCCAGACAGTGCCACCTATCTCTCACCCCCAACTAAGATAACTAATACATCTAATACTCCACGACTCAATGTGATACTGATGTTAATGTACCTTGTCATCAGACATCATAAGACTTAGATCCCTAACATCTCACTACATAACTAACCGTCTCCTATCAAACTTGTTTCATGCACCGTGTCAGCATCACTCCCTTAAACATTCCTACTTATCACACACTCTGTCACACACACCGTTAATAGATAAGTGTTCTCCAAATCATCTATGGAATGCTGTACTGTGTATCTTGTTGCACTAATGTCATAAGTAATCGACTCGCACTCTTGTAAGGCATACGTTGTGTGTGTCTAGACATGCACTATACAGCCGCTCACACATACCTCGCTCAACTATATACACTACTTCTGACGTCATCTTCCTGAAGATATTCATGTGTGTGTAGAGACCAATAATGTCTCCCTCAACATCCATTGTTGTAAGACTAGAAAAGACAAAAGACAATCACTACTCCGTGAATGAAAACAATATAAGTATCGGATGTGCCATATGTAAAAGATTTAAGATACCAATCATGCGCGCACTATAACTTTGCAACTCGACATAGTGTTGACACACCCACAAACGCTGTATCAGATAAACTATTTTTATTATCGTCGAAGTCACTTTATAGAGCTGAAGTAGATACCCTGTCTACAAATCTTGTCAACTAGGTTCAATTTTACCTCCAGACAGAGTATTCAGACTTGATTAATCCCACTAGTAATTGTTAAAAATGACAGAAAAGCCTTGGTATCTCTCGATGTGTGTGAAATCTAACCACACTCCATGTTCTTTTCTAGTTGAGAGTGATAGAGATCATGTGATAATGAAGATTCTGCTCGTCACTAAAAATCATAGTCTCTCGAGGGAAAATAAAAGGATTAGATGGAAGGAAACACATAAAGCCCTTAAGAGAAGCGAGCAACAAAAGCTCGAGAGATAGTTGTAATTCATGTGATTTTAAGTTTTAATAATGGATAAAGGCGAGTGAGTCAACCAGTTATGTAAGTGTGTGTCACTATTCAAAACGAATATTTATAGGACTTCAGTAGACTCTATAACTATGATCAATGTTAGTAGGTCTATAGTAATATTTATCGAGCACTAACTCTAGTGCCTATAAGTGTTAGAAAATAAACATCTCTAATTCATCTGCCAAGTATTATGTTAGATACTAGTAAAGATCTCGTGATATATGCCACGTCTATACATACCTCAGCGCGATCGAATAGTTATACGCACTAGAGAGTGATAATGTAAGTCACATTTGTTTCGGTTGTGTATGAATCTCACGAGTACTCCAACTGTAGTGGTCGTAGTCTCTTCTTAGGACTCAGATTGTCAATTTGGTCACTATGCTCACTGCTCGCTCTCTCCACAGGACTCACGGGCATCGCTCGCACGTCGCAGTTTGGAAGGACAGTTTACCTATGGTCAGATCTTCCTGCATACTCGTTGTACAACGAGTATCTTCTCGTTCTGATGAGAGTCTTATGTTTATGTCATTGATGAGAGGCAAAGTCTCAATATGCCATGCTAAATGTTGCAATTAGAGAGACGCTGGTAGAGGAAGGGGTGGATGGCGTGATAGGAGAGCGACACTTGTATACAAACCGCTGCTGGTCACTCTACGATGAGAGCAGCGTTAGAAAAGTTGGTTCGCTCTGATTGGCTATGTACAGCAGAAGTGCACTGCACGATCGTCGCTGCACTAGAGAAGATCTCATAGAGTCTCACTCCCTATGCGTTCCGTCAGTGCACATACCTGTCCGGACCCGACAAATGGCTCTAGCGAGTGGGCTATAGTCCGCTCTCTCATAATGAGAGCTGTAGCTACGGGGTGTGCGCATATCGTGATCAAAAGACAGGCACGCGTCTGATGTGTTCGTAGGAGAAAAGATGTGTTAGCAACGAGGAGTAGATGCAAGAGCAATAAGTTAGATTATAAAATGGTGGTTAAATAGATAGACAACCAGGTTATCAATTATCGGAGTAAAATTCTAACAGATTCAGATAAATCGTGTTTGAGGCTAGCAGCGCATCTTTCATTTGGTTACCTAGATAGATCTTCGTTAATACTTGGTTGAGTGGATTAAGGATATACAGAGTTGATTTGCAGAAAGGCTTCAAATGGAAGAATAGTTTTCAACATTGATGTGTGGATATGATAGAGATGTATGAAAAGAGTGGAGGAATTGTGAACTCGTGTGGAGAATTTGAGCGGGGGGTCCAGTCCAGGGTAGGTCTGATTAGAAGATAATGAAAGAGTAGATCTATGCGGTCCATTTTACCTCGTTTGTTCGCCCAGAGACAAAGTACCAGAATGCTCCACCTGCGTAGGATAAATGATATTGAATACTGTTGTTGTGTCGCAAGATGGTTATGTTATGGTATAGAGAAGATGCGCAAGTATGGGGAGGAGCACGGAGTAGAGCGAATGTTAATTATATCTACTGCAGAGATGAAATGAGGCCTTAGAATCTTAGAGTAAGATCACAAACTTGGTGCTTAAAGTCATCTGTAAAAGGGAAAACATTGTTATTTTGGATACTATTTAGATTATAAAAAACATGTGTGTATGAAGATCCTTAATGATACACAAGGATATGGATTACTCAGGAGTGACCCCACGATTTAATTCTTGTGGTGAACTCAAAAACATATTGGAAGAGGCATTAGCCTTGAAACTCTATTGATACTTAATGAATATCAATTCATGTCTAACCGTAAATATCCACAATTGATCTCAGATCTAGATCTATGGTCTCACTAAAGGGGCACCAAAGGCGCGTGTGTCACCACTTTGTGACAATGCGCCGACCTATCATTCTACGGAATGGAAATTTAACTCAAAAATCAGTTATATGTAGGATCAGATTTTTGAGATCTTTTGTAATCTCTCTCCCATCTATATCAAGGACAACCACAGGACATGTTGTTGAAACTTGAGGATATGTGGTACATGGTGACTTCTGGTCTGCTTCTATTGATGTTGAGGCTCTATACAGCTCCATTCCCCATGACAAGGAATGGAAGCTGTTAGATCGTATCTATCTATGAGAAGTATGTCATCTGTGGCCCCACAAGCATCTAGTCTTTAGAATAGGCCTCCAACTTTATTCTAACATAGCACTCAAATTCATCGCGTGTAGCTTGTATCAGAGAAAAGTACTTCACCAGCTCAAGGTGGCCATCGGCGCAAGTGTGGAGGGAGTCCAGGTGCCCTACATATGCTAAATTGCGCTCGCACGCCTAGAGGCTGGTGGGAGAGTACTGTCGTTTTTTCTGGAGAAATATCAAGAGCATTCTGGGTTAATATTGGTTTTGGGGCAGAGTATTGTTAGGACGATATCATATAACTTGGACTGGATCACGTGATTTAATTCTGTACCTTTTGTGGACTGACCTCAATGTTAATGATGTAGGCCTGATAAAGTTAAGACCCATGGAAGAATCATAGTTTCTCTGAAACTGAGATTTTTTTGGACTTACGGATTAACCAAGTGGTGACTCTATGGCAATCTTTGAGAACACATGGCTTACCGGTAAAATCGTACCGCTGGGCATATAGTTTACTAAGGTGGAGACAAGCTGCCCGCAGCCTACCCCCACGTCAATAACGTGGTATAACCTAAGGGCCAATTACATAAGAATACATCGAAAAACTGCACTGATATTGGAACATTTGGGCTCATCTCAGCAAGCAAAAGCGATCTGTATAGTAGAGTGTTTTATTCAACGGGGTATACCCCAAAATGGATGTACCTGTTTCGGATAGCTTTTACCTCGTGCCCGGAGACTATTCTGACAGAAAACGGATTTTTGGGTGGAAACGTGAGGTTGAGCCAACCACATGATATTGTAGCGACATTTATTGGAACATTTGACGGAATCATCGTCACAATTCGGGAATACTTAATAATTATTGGCCTCTCCTAGACATGATTCTGATATCTCTGAATTTATCCGAACCACGTCCAAAGCATACCTTTAGAAAGGGGAGAAAAAAGTATTGGAGTACATGTTGGTGCACAGTCACTCACGCCTCCTAAGTCTCAAACAAACTTGGCTATCATCATCACGAGTGCGTGGGTACGTTTAGATGTGGTTGGATGCAAGGCGTGTCCAATTTATTATGTCTCCAAAAGTTTTTAATGTATTCCATAGGACTACTTTTGATATGCAGGATTACGCTAACTGTAAAAGCAAAGGCGTAGTCTACCAATGTTACGTGTAATTGTCCATGAGTACATTGGCCAAAACCAAACGTTGAATTCAGATCGCATTCTGGAGCACGTGGGAGAACATTAATCATGCGGCTAACTGACATCACTCACGGTGGCACGCACACATGAAGCTTCCATACGCAGAAAAGATATTTATCCCTTAGAAATTGTCTTTTTAAATAGTGATATGGTGGTGGAACATCACAGTGCTCGTGGGGGTGGTGATTTAGATCGCAAATTACGTCCTGCGTGAAGCACGTTGTGGATTTACTCATCTTAAGCTCTTAAACCAAAAGGTTTAAATGACAACTATTATTTACCTCAATTATCTAATATTGGTCCGGTATGATTATCTTTATATTGGATAGTATATATCATTATCTTTTTTTGTGTTATTTTTCTATTGTTATTTTACACATTTTAGTTGCTACACACATTTTTTGTCGCGCATACATAGGTTTCTACGTGCTTTCTCCATATCTTGGATTTAGCATCATGCATTACATGTGTAATTCTTCTTGACGGTAACAATAAGATATTGAAACTATAGCAAGGCTGTGTGTGTTGCTGCTGAGACATAGAATTTAGAATATTTTTAGCAACCGTTAGTATCTCTATATAGATTACCAACAAGGGGTACTATAATTAGATACCCATGTATTTATTTTTTATCCAATGTTGGGATATTATGATAGAACCTCTTTTGTTCAATAATTTTATACCTGCTGGATAAATTGCTGTTCATATATTGAATAACATTGTTAATTGTTTTCTATGTGTTCTTTGCCGGCGCGGAATAGGGTGTAGTGCGGTGAAAATGTATACCTTTCTATCTACTTGCTCATGTTGTTCCGCGTGCGGACACAAGAATTATCGCCACTGGTGGCCGACATAGAAAACAACCCAACCTGCGCGATGGGGTCTATGGTTATCTATCCTCCATTCGATAAGACTCCCGCGTGTCTCGCGGGATTTCCCTTAGCGCGCAACGTTGGACTAGACATGGTGGTATTCCGGCCTTCACAGGGCGCAGGCGCGCCCCGGTTACCCGTCAGTGTGGAGGAGCGTTTCGAATTACACGCGCCGTCCGTCAGCGAGTTTCTGCCGAGCGCTAGGCGATAGAGATAGCGGCTTAGGACGACCACGGTTTTGCTATGTGCATGCGTTCTTGTATATGTTTATTACGTTCCTGCTAGCAATGGGCAGTGGACATGTTTACAGGTGGTCAGATCGCCAATCGAGGGGCAAGTATGTTTAAACTTCCCTGTGTGTATTGCGTGACTTGTCTCCACCACTGATTTTTGCTCTATCCTTACGGGTGGAAGAGTGCCGGGAGATCCTGTTCACTTTAAATACAACCGGTGGCCCTATCCTTTAGGACTCTGCTCTTCATCATTCAATTGACCATATAAACCAGGGTCGTGAGTTGTGCCATATTGGCTATTTATCTTGCTCCTTCATATACTGCTTGTTATCTGCATTCTGTCACTTTTGTACTGGTTTGGACAGTATAACATATGGTTGTGGTGTATAGAGATAGTACAGCCAAACAAATTTTGGTGTATGGATTGATATTAAGTATAGTTTTTCTAGTACATGTAGGGCCAGTATCCTAGTCACACCTGATCACATTATTATACTGGGTGACGTGATTGGACTCATGAGTGTTGTGTCACTTTTCAGACAGGTATGACATCTTATGGGAGTTTATTAGTTGAGTGCATCTTGCTAAATATTGTCATTACGGACTTATACTAGTCATAGTCATGCTACTTGGGTTTAGTTTAGGAGGTACGAGGTTGGGGGACGCCTTATCAGGGGCGACTACCCCACTTTTTTCTTGGTTAGGTATGTGCGCCATATCAATCGTGGTCAGGGATTCAGATATTTGGGTTGTTTAGGTATCTTTGGTGGATAGCTACTATGTATATTTCTACAATGTTTATTTTTTTATTTTTTGATATGGATAAATATAAGATAGGTTTTATCCTTTCCTAGGATTTTACATTTTTGTCTGTTTGGTTGTCTTGTATATTTTTGGTATTTCCGGGGTCTGTTATCTTGGTAGGTATGCTCCTCCTACTTTATCTCTAGTGGAGTTTTTTGTGGTTTTCTTGTATATTTTTTCCTGGACTTATTTTTTGGCAGAAGCAATACCATCTTCCTTCTAGGTCTTGAAACATAATCGGACACTCTTCTGCCAAAATATTGTCAGAAAAATAAATACAGAATACAGTCGTTTAGGGTAAAGTAACTGGGACTTCCCACAGCTCCTGAGCTGATGCCTGTCTCACAATATTCGTGTTTGGTGTACGTCCGACTAATGTAGGATAACTTGTCCCAAAAAACATTAGTTTTGGATGTTACTACTTATCACTTCTTGAGATCCACTAGGATTCACTTATTACAATATGAGAGAAATCACCTGGTTGAGGATGTTTGATTAGTATCGGTGGCAGATATTCTTTCAATCTCAGTGACACTCAGATAGTTATCACTATCGAGTCATCGCTTTGAAACATAAGTCGCTTTCATCTCTTGGTCAGTCAGACACTTGGAGGAAGACATGTTGCCGTTGCTACTAGATGTTAGAAAATGAAACAGATTTCCTTCTCAACAACTTATTTATACAGGCAATTACGCATCACAGTGTTATACTGTCCCAGTACTCTATATACACAGCTCGATTACATGTGTTCAGAGGACCTGCAGGGTGATGTCATGGCCTTATCACTCCCTCCAAAACTGTCCACATGGACTCCTCACATGTTATTATCACACCCTGTCCCCTCACTCCACGCAAATACTGAGAACAAATAAAGTAACTTGAGACACAAACACTTCTGGAGAACATGATTAAAAACCCGGGGCGGCCTTAAAAGGCCCCCAATTCGTACAGAGATTTGTAGTTTTCACCATCAAACAAGAATTCTGTTACGCCATAATGCCCTATGAAATAAATTATTTTGTGATCATAACTGGATATTATCAACATTGATGACAGTACTTGAGGAATACCTGAGTTTCAAAAGTCTAAATTAAAGTACTTTTGCTGATAATAGCAAAAATGTATAGCAGTATGGGGGCCTATAAAGGATGTCCTCAATATGCGTATTTAGGCAGTGGTAACGCATTAGCAGATGATGTAGCGTCACCCAGATCCGCATCCTGCATTGGAGACCCATATACATTAGGGTTCACTGAATTATTGTTTTAAGACACGTCTGGCAGCCCTCTGGTTATTTCTGGTGGTGAGCTGATCCCCTGTAGGTATTGGTTCGCCTTTGCACACCTTAATAGCTGATATTCACCTCTCATATCAAAAGCACATGGCACTATGCAGGGTTCACTTCACCGGTGGTTTTTGTCCACTCACAATACACTTTCACCACAACAGCACGCCAACAGCTCACTAACTGCATAGTTTTAAAAGTACTGTCATCTTTGGCACAAAAGCCAATAATCATCCATCTTTTCAGCTCTGATAACTCCTTCTATCCATGACAGCAATAATATGTAGAGAAAAAATTGCGGCACTCATGGTAGCAACTTCAAAGTGATTAAAGTGAATTTATTCCCACATAGTAAAGACACGACGTTACTCCCTTTTTCTCTCTCTGTGAGAGCCGAAACGTCGTGTCTTTACTATGTGGGAATAAATTCACTTTCATCACTTTGAAGTTGCTACCGTGAGTGCCGCAATTTTTTCTCTACATATGTTTGGCTGATCTTCTTGCCGGGAGTTCTATTTTTGCTGGCACACCACTAAAACTACTTTTTTATTGGGAATTGCTGCTAGTTCTCTGTGGACTATTCATGACAGCAGTAAGGGATATGTGAGCAGAAAGCCTGTCACACACCTTATATATACACACAGGAAGCTCACAACCCGTGACTTTCTTCATAAGTTCTGCGCTGTTAACGTCTCGGAAGTAGGAAATGGTCATAATAATGTAACTCAATGTCTGGTAGGTAACCCACCCATAGCAACCAAAACTAGAGAATAGAATTCCCATAACTCATCTTCCTGCTTGGTGCCGCTGCAAACTCAGAGGAGAACGCGCAAGTCTGGCTCTTTTTATTCACCTCCATTAAAGCTCCAAAACACAGCTAGCGGTGACTCTTGTTCTGCAGTCCATGTCTATCAGACATTTATGGAATATCAACATGATAATACCCCATCAGAACTAATTTCTCTGCACAGATGTAACTTGAAATGGGAACATTTGAATAGTAGAAATATTGGATCTAGTTATGCAGGCACAAGGTATTTACGATTTTCTCCAAAACAGATAAGAGTTATTATCCTAACATGTTGTGATAACTTGAGAAACAACAATTTTTCTAATCCACACTCAAGAAACAAGTAGATGCATTTTTTGAAGAGTATTATGGAGCTGTAAAACAGGCTTGTATTATAGTTTGGATACAATAGTGTGGGAACATTAGTTACTTAGCCTAAATTTGTCTCCTTAAAGGTGTTGTCTCACCATGAACACAGACAGCTGCAGACTCACACTTCCTGGTCAGGTTGTTGGTGGTTCTATAGCAGTGATTTTCATGTCAGCTCTGCTGTTCCGAGATGATTCTGTTAGGAGTGCTGAAAGATTGTAAATAGCAGAGTACCTGGCTACAGAGCTCTAAGGTTATGTTCACATGGCGTAATTGCGGCACGTACAGTACGCGCCGCAATACGCCGGGTGTTTTGGGAGTCGCGTACTCCTGAAGTACAGGGGTGAACAGGCTCGGACTGGGCCGCCGGGGGACCGGTGAATCCCCCGGTGGGCCCCCCCGAGCTGCTGTGGGCCCCGGAGGCAGTGCCGCCGCTCCCCGGGCACCTGCGTACCGAGCATCCAGAGACCGGGCCTGGTAGCCGGGGACTAATGTCCCCGACTCCCGGGGCTGCGCGGGGCTGTAAAGGGGGCCCTGGCTACTCTAAAGGGGGTCCCTGGCTACTGTAAAGGGTGGCCCTGGATACTGTAAAGGGGGGCCCTGGCTACAGTAATGGGGGCCCTGGCTACTGAAGGGGGCCCTGGCTACTCTAAAGGGGGCCCTGGCTATCTAAAGGGGGCCCTGGCTATCTGAAGGGGGGCCTTGGCTACATAAAGGGGGGCCCTGACTAATAAAGGGGGGCCCTGGCTACATAAAGGGGGCCCTGACTAACTATGGGGGCCCTGGCTACATAAAGGGGGGCCCTGACTAACTATGGGGGCCCTGGCTACATAAAGGGGGCCCTGACTAACTCTGGGGGCCCTGGCTACATAAAGGGGGGCCCTGACTAACTCTGGGGGCCCTGGCTACATAAAGGGGGGCCCTGGCTACATAAAGGGGGTCTTGACTAACTATGGGGGCCCTGGCTACATAAAGGGAGGCCCTGGCTACCTAAAGGGGGGCCCTGACCACCTAAAGGGGGGCCCTGATTACCTAAGGGGGCCCTGGCTACATTCAGGGGGCCCTGGCTACATAACGGGGGGCCCTGGCTACTCTAAAGGGGGCCCTGGCTATCTAAAGGGGGGGCCCTGACTAACTAAGGGGGCCCTGGCTACATAAAGGGAGGCCCTGACTAACAAAAGGGGCCCTGACTAACAAAGGGGGCCCTGGTTACGTAAAGGGGGCCCCTGGCTACGTAAAGGGGGCCCTGACTAACAACGGGGGCCCTCGTTAACAAAGGGGGCCCTGACTAACAAAGGGGGGCCCTGGCTACCTAAAGGGGGCCCTGGCTAACTATGGGGGCCCTGACTAACTATGGGGGCCCTGACTACATAAAGGGGGGCACTGGCTACATAACGGGGGGCTCTGACTAACTATGGGGGCCCTGGCTACCTAAAGGGGGGGCCCTGGCTACCTAAAGGGGGCCCTGACTACCTACACACTAGCCAATGGGGGGGCCCTGGCTACCTAAAGGGGGCCCTGACTACCTACACACTAGCTAAAGAGTGGGCCCTGACTTCCTGCACACTTGCTAAAGGAGGCCCCTAACTACCTGTATACTACCTAAAGGAGGCCCCTTACTGCCTGTATACTACCTAAAGGAGGCCCCTTACTGCCTGTATACTACCTAAAAGAGACCCCTAACTGCCTGTATACTACCTAAAGGAGGCCCCTTACTGCCTGTATACTACCTAAAGGAGACCCCTAACTGCCTGTATACTACCTAAAGGAGACCCCTAACTGTCTGTATACTACCTAAAGGAGGCTTTAACTGCCTGTATACTACCTAAAGGGGGTCCCTAACTGGTTGAAGCCTATATAAAGGGGACCTAACTACCTACAGCTTACTTAACTGGGGGCAACCACCTACCTACAGCCTAACTAATTGGGACACCAACACCTACCTACAGCCTACCTAACTGGGGTCCACCAGCCTAACTGTAGCCTATCAACTTGCCTAACTGAGGCCTGCTGTTCTACATGGGGGCTTTTTACCTACCCACCCGTGGCTAGGTACCCACCAACCTACCTGGAGCCGGGCTTCCAACTTATCCAGCGGGAGTCTACCTACCTAAAGAGGGCCTATCTAGTTACCTGGGGCCTTGCCTATTTGCCTACCTACCTAGGGTCTTGCCTACTTACCTGGTAATATAATTGAGAGGGAAGCAGCCCATAGTTGTAGCATTATCTCCAGGGTGTTAGTCCTCTCCCCACCCTCCAACCTCTTAGGATACTAGGCCTCTAAGTTATGGCTTGTACCCGCTCTCCCACCCCTGGGAAGTTTGTACAGAGGTGGGAATGGGTAAAGAGGTGCTGGAAAATTGAGTATTCTAAGATATTTGTGTGTAATTTCTGCAGGGATGAGTTGTGGCCGGGACAAGTCATCATGGCGGTGTGGAACGGAAGCAGAAGAAAAGGGAATAAGAACGACTCATGGGAAGAGAACGACTCATCAGATAAGACGTCTCCGGTGACTCCCTGATTTCAGGGATTATTTTACTTCTATACTGGATCAGTGCTGTATTCACTGTAATGTGATGTGATGTGATGTGACCTGAGCTGGTGTCTGACCTCTATGTGGTCGCTATATGGTGGTGTTGTAGGTTATATCGGCGTGGGTATAGTGGCAGTGTACATGTGTCCCTGATTGTAAAAGTGAGGGAACACCTGACCCTGTGATAGGAGTTAGACTTTCTTTCTTGCTGGTGTGTATTTTAGAAGGTGGTGAGGTGCGTGACCAAGGGAAACGGGGAGGGGGATAAGTATGTGGGTGGAGGGGGATATTGTATGTGGGTGGAGGGGGATATTGTATGTGGGTGGAGGGGATATTGTATGTGGGTGGAGGGGGATATTGTATGTGGGTGGAGGGGGATATTGTATGTGGGCTGGTGGTGGGGGATATGGATGGAGCTACTTAGCCCTGTGTCTCTGATATGTTAGACTGACATGTGTGACTCTCTTGGTACGGTGTACTACACAATACAGTTCTGTTTTGCACACTGTATTATGTGGTAAAATGGGCGCATTTATGTCTGAGAGGCCGGTAACATTTTCATGTACAGTAGGGTGGGCCCCCCAAGATCAACTCCCCTGTGGGCCCCAGACCCCCCAGTCCGACACTGCGTGTAAACATACCCTAAGGCTTCAAACGTGTTGTTATTTTCAGGTAAACAAAGCTTCTGTAAGAGGTAAAACTCAGCAGGGAGTGACTCACCATGGCCGGACTGACCGACTCACCGGAGATTAGAGCAATAAGAGAAAGCAGGGAGAGGTGGGCGGTAATCAGAGAAAGTTGTGTACTCTAAGAGGAGATAAAATCTATATCTCCTGAACAAAGAAATATCAACATAGCAATGGATTTGGTAATAGTCTTCATTTATCTGTCCCTACATTTTGCATTATTTATACAGGCATTATATGCATTCTGGACAAAGAATCGGTAACACTCTCCATCTTAGCTGCTTTCTCCTGTATTTAGACTAGAAGGAAGAAATTACTTGAAAGGGAGTGGAGTGCTCCTAGTATTACAGTTAAAGGGGATGTATCGCTTCCTTAGTTCAGCTGATTCACACTGCTCTCAGCTTCTCAACTCTGGAAATGCAGGGGCGTTTCTTCCCCTCCCAGCTGGATGACATCATCCCCCCCTTCACTGTGCATGCTGGCTCCCGAGACTCCCCCCCTCCCCCCTCTGAGTCCACATGTCACTGTGTCCCTCCCTGCAGTCTTAATTTGTAAGAGCTGTATACATACCACAGGCTGCATTCAATCTAGACTGAGCAACTGATCTCTTCTCCTGTCACAGCTGGAGATGCTCTATGAATGGCACAGATCTCGCTTCTATGCAGGAGAGTTAGGCACCGGGACAATACTGTTATGTTTTCTCATTGTAGAATCTGTTGCAGTCTGTTTCTGCTGGGTGTGGAGAGAGAAAATGCTACGGCCCCTAACTCTGAGTCAGGCAGGCATTGACACACACAATTGTGCTATTTCCTGATTGTGTAAGCCCTTCAGTGTAATTCTGTTTCTTCTGCCTGTATAAAGTGAAAATGTGACGGTCCCTTACTCTGAGTGAGAGACACAGCTCCGTGAATTCGACCGGGGGCTGTACAGAATATAAATGAGCTCTCAGCTAGTGAAATGCAAGGAGGAGGGTTTCGGAGGGATTTGACCAGGACTGGATATCAGTGTAAACAAAAATACAAGATAAGAAATACTGTGAATACAAGACAGCTTTGCTAATGACATCCAATTGCAAAGTTGCTTGTTTTCACTGTCCCCTTATTCTGCAGACCATTTAATGAAGTTATACAACCCCTTTAAGAACAGGAGTGAATCCTCTGTGCCAGCCACAATTTTGACATAAAGTCTCACTGAGAAGCAGAATCTAAGGAGCCTTTGGTCTTCAACCTCCACAAAGGGGACTCCACTGCAGGTAATTCCCAGGTTGCTAACCCAGATGAGGTCACTTGTGGTGAAAGATGGTACACAAGCGTGGTAGAGAAGGGTTAGGCAGAGATGTACTAGGAATACAAGTGGTTGGTCAGGGTATGCAGTATTCAATTGTATTTCGGTTACGGGCAGGAGATCAGGACTAGCGGAGTACACTCGCAAGTGGGTCATGAGTAGCCGAAGGTCAATAATGGGGAACGTAAATAGGATAACTTGCAAAATGTTACAAAGCATGAAAAAGAACTGGCAATAGTGGAAAGGAGGAGATATTCTTAAATAAGGAAGGGTTTCAGAAAATCTGGGTATGTGCACGTGTCTTCAGAAACTGAGCAGTGGGAAGCTGATGAACAGACATGGACATACGCTGTGATGAGAGAGCACATAGACGCAGCTGTGGGCAGCGGCCATGGCACAAATCGTGAAACCAGTAAGGTTAGAGTTCTTGCCAGGGGCAGATAGAGTAGAAGGTTTATGAGGCGAAGCTTTAGCCAATTGCATACTTACCAATTCTACTAATTCTTCCAGGACTCTTTTAGAAAACGGGTCGCAAAAGAGGCAGGTATTAAGCAAATTACGTCCACACGGCAGTGACAAAATACCGGTCGGATTCTGTTTTAGAATTCAGCTGGTGTTTTGATAGCTTTTGGATGGTTTTTTGGGACTGTTCTGTCCGTGGTGTGCAGATTCACCTGTCACCCATAACCACTGTATTGCACATCTTTTGCCTGGAAATCGAGCGGAAGATTGAGCACGTTCAAAGTTTTTCGGAATGCCAGCGGCTGAAAATCCGCCCGACTGAAAATCCATTCAGTGTATACTACTTTGGTGCTAACGGGCCAGTTCTAAATAGCTTTAAGGCAGTGTAGAATGCACCAGAATGTATGAACCTGTTCTTCTGCAGGTCATACATATAGGTGTATTGTAGTGCAGACCACCTTTAACCTTTAAGTGTTCTGTGCATAGGTTTGGTTTCAAAGATTCATAAACGTGTCTAATTCTACAAATGTGCTGTGACGCCCCCAGACGTCGGTGGTCAGCTGTGTGCGCGAGGAGAAGAGCTTTGAGCAGATTACCAAGGTCGTAGAGGTCACGCAGGACTGTTGGATCGTGTGTCGCTAAAGTTTGTTAACGCGTGAACGCTGTTTCGTACGTTCGTACTGAGTAGAGAGGTCGTGTTTGGGTGTGTTATAGAGTGCGCACTAGGGAAGCTCTCTTTTTGATGCGATCTAGTGATAGTTGTGTGTGTTGAGGGCTATATCTCGCCGGGTCGGTTAATCTGTTGTTAGGATCGCCTGGTGGGATCTAGTGGGTTCGCTTGTTTCAGAGTGATATGGGGTTGAACTGAAAACTGAACTGGATGGCAATTTTAAAAGATTGGCAAGTATGGACAAGAGTTGCAGAGCATGAAGTGATGTCAGAGAACTTTTCCTATACAGTCTAGTAAGATGTAGTCATTTCACTTGGGTCTGAAGTGACCAGCGCTGTATATTGTTTTTTCATTTCTTGTGTATGTATTGCTATTTTGTGGGGATGTTGGTTGTTTTAATTTTTGAGAGTCTTCAGAAGAGATGATAGATCAATTTGTTGGATGAGCGCGATGTGGCTCTCCGCTTGGGCAGTGAGGAAATATTCGTGGCAGATTTCATAGTAGTTGGATATTAGACGCAGAGATGCTCAGTGGATGGTTTGTGGGTGTGGGGAATTATGGTACAGTAGAGAGTTTTTGTATTGGATTTATTTGGGGTGAGTTCTGTTGTATACCAAGACGTTGTGTTTTCCATGACTTTGTATATTTCTAGCGCTAGATAGTGGGCATGTGATGTATTTTAGGACAATAAAAAGAAGAAATCTCGCGTGAGTGAGGTGGTTGCCTGATAGAGAGAGACAGGAGATGTTTTGGTCGAGAGATAGAATGCTAGCATTGGTCTGAGTTTTGTTACCTGGGTGTGTTCTGCGTCTCACGTAGTGGTGAGGATTACGCAATGTAAATAAACATGCGAGTAAACATTTTGTGATGAAAAATTGTGCAACTATTCTGCAATAAAATCCACAGCAGATCCAACCCAATTGAAAATACTCTTAACCCCTTTCTGACAGCCAGACATCATTTTTTGGATCTTAATATTTTTCCTCTCCGCCTTCCAAGAGCCATAACTTTTTTTAATTTTCTGTCTACATAGACATATGATGTCTTTTTTCTTGTGGGACAAGATGTTCTTTTTAATGGTGCCATTGACCATACCATAGAATATACTGGGAACATGTGTAGGAAAATGTGAAAAAAATGTACTAGCGCCATGTTTGCAGGAGTTTTGTTTTTATGTCAATCTCTCATTGGTATAAATTATGTTTTACCTGTATTTTGCAGATAAGTGAGATTCCATTCATACCAGATATGTAGGGTTTTTATTATGCTTAAAGGGGATGTATCATAGTTTCATAGTTTCATAGTTTTGTAGGCCCGAAAAAAAAGACGAGGGACTCGTCCATCCAGTTCAAGCCTGTTGGGCTTAAGGTGTGTTGATCCAGAGGAAGGCAAAAAAACACCCAATGAGGAAGAAGCCAATTGTCCTCACTTTAGGGAAAAATTCCTCTACCCCGACTTTTCCAAACTGGCAATCGGAATAAAATTCCTGGATCTCAATGATCCATTAATACTAACTGTTGTCAAGCTCTATTACAATCGTACATATCTACCATAGGGTCCACTATCCTGTAGGCAAATATAATAGAGCGCAACACGACTCCAATAAAGAGTGGCCTTGACCTCTGTACGAGGAACCTAGCCCTACTATTTGTGCTAACGCCCCTCATTTCATACCCTTTACTGGGATGTTGAGCAGCACAGAATGACAAAAATAAGAGAAAGAAGAAGAAAAGAAAAGAATCACCACAATAGCCCTCGCGTGCATATCGGTTTCCATTTGCTCCTAGATGTCTTCGGTTCGTTTGGCGTCGTGCATGACGCAGTAGACCGAGCTTTATTCTCAGATTTACTGGCCTATTTTCAAGTCCCCTGATGAATGCCCACATTGTAAGGTTGAGAAAACATGTTGGGACATTATGTTAAACTGAGATTTTGTATTGTAATCAACCAGTTATAGGGCTATAATTAGTCGGGCTTTGTTCGGTAGGGCTAGGGTTCCCTGTCACAGGGTCGCTCTTTATTGGAGCGTGCGTGCGCGCTGCTAGTTTTTGCTAGGTAGGGACTTGATGGTTAGTATATGTAGGATAGTATTAGCGGACCTGTTGATTATTGTTCAATACCCTTATACCTACCGTTTTATGTGCACTTTTGAGTATTGTTTTGGGTTCATTGTTTGGGCTGTCGTATAGAGATGTTTTTAAATCTTATGAAATAGAATGTTATATTTTAGTTGAGACACTTTCTCCTAATTGGTTGTTCGAGCTCGTTGTTAAGTGTAGGACGTTTACAGACTGACATTTCGGCGGTCGTTTGTCAGTCTCGCATTTTCGTTGGGGGCTCTGGATCAATGAATCCTCCCGCATCCAGAATACTAGACACTTCTATACTTGTTATATTATTTAGACCGCCCAGAAATGCATCAAAAAAAAACTAAAAAAAAAACACCCGTTTTGAACTATGTCAGTGAATTCTTCACCATTGACAATTTCCTCTGGCGGAGAATTCCACAGTCTACATTGCTACGGGTTTCAGTAAGACAATCCTGTCCCTTTTTATGGTTATGTAGAAGAACATTTCGTTCACTCACAAGACGCTATGTAGAGGAATGCCCCTACTTGTTCTAGATACCGCCCTGGTTTAAATTAAATCTTGGGAAGAGATCTCTTATTGACCTTTATTGTAAGTGTAGATTTTAACATCATATCTGACGTATGTGTACTTGTCCCACCAGAAGACCGTCCTTTTCTCCTAAACGCTAAATAACCCTCTCATCTCTTGCCGTAAACTCTCTTATGGGGTATTGTAGTCACCAGTCCTTGATTATTTTTAGTTGCCCGCCTTTGTACGCTGTTCAAGCTCTCGTACTAATGTACTTTCCTGTGAATCTGGTGCCCAAAAAACGGTATATCACAATATTCATGTGTGGTCTATTTAGTGATTGTATAAGTTGAGGAGAATAATGTTCTCATCAGGTGCCTCGCTTATGCCACTTTTGTTATGCACCCCATGATTCCTATTTGCCTTGGGTTGCAGCTGCTGTTCTGACACTGGCGGATACAATTTAAGTTTACTGTCACCAGGATTCACAAGTCATTCTCCATGTCACTTTTACCCAGCCTTTTTTCTTTTAAGACATGTAGTAATGTAATGGAGTTTCCGTCCCCATGTGAATACCTTGCATTTATCTGTGTTAAAACTCATCAGCCTTTTCCCTGCCCAGGCTCCACGTTTATCGCCAGATGCCTTTGTAAAAGATGCACATTCATCCTCTAATTGTGTTGATTATATGTTTGTTATCAGAACTTAGTAAATTTTTTCATCTGCAAAGATCGTATATTCTACTGTGTAATCCCTGTGTAGATCATTAATGAAAATGTTTGATAGAGGATAGGGCCCAATTCTGAACCCTTGTGGTACCCCACTTGTAACAGCATCAAGTCTGAGTATGTGACCATAATTCTACACTTTGTTTTCTATCAGTGTAGCCCAGTTTGCTTAACCCACTTCGCCAACATTTTCCCCGGTCATGCATTCTTTTCTATTTAACAACCTTTTATGTGGCACCGTTTCAAAATGGCTTTAGTTAGAAAAAAAATCTAGATATCTGAATCCAGGGCCTTCAACCCCGATCCAGTTACGCACTGACTTCTCATAGATAGCTGATGAGATTAGTCACTGACAGGACCGATCCTTCTTAAAAACCCATGCTGGAAACGGACCTCGTTTCTACATTTATTTTCAGTGAGATACTCCAGGATAGCATATCTGAAAAACCTTCAAAATTTTACTACAACAGAGGTCAAACGTACCAGCTTATAGTTTCCGGATCACTTTAGTGACCCTTTTGATTATTGGCTCAACACCACTGATTGCTATGCGCCATTCCTTTGGGGTCATGACCCCGTTATTAGACAGTCCCACTAAATATTAAGAATAGGGGCCTCATCTAAGACATCACTTAAAAGTCATTCCCTCAGGATCTCAACTCGTGGATGTTATTGCCATTCTGGGAGCTGGGGGATTTGTCCTATTTTATAATCTTCTTAAGACGGAGCTGCACTTCTTCCTGGGTTAGACAAAGAAACTTTTAAGTTGAAGTTTTACATCCGCATCTCTCTGTTCAACAGGACGTCATCCTCTCGGTAAATAAGTGGAGGAAAAAGTGTTTAATAGGTTGCTTTTCTTCTCTCATCGCCCTATACAATCTCTCCTTCAGTATTTTTCCAAAGTGGGCCAAACGATTTTCTGTTTCTAATCTTTTACTATTTATATAGTTAAAAAATATTTTTGGGGTTAGTTTGTACTTTCTATAGCGATATGTCTTTCCGTCTCCAGCGTTGATTACTTTATCTTTATTTTTCACACTTTTATTTTGTTTTCCTAATAGTTCTTAGTGCCTCTTCATTACCCTTCCTGTATTAGTATGCTGGAAACGCTTTAATTTTTGTTTTTTTTATTGCCTTCTATTACATCCCTTGTTGATCCACTCATTGTGTTTTTCCCTGTTTCTAATATGTTTTTATTACTCATAAGGTATGTACCTCCTTACAGTGGAGATTGAGCACCTTAGGATTGATTTTTAATAAAATATCCCATTTAATTATTTGTTCTGCCCTTTATTTAACACCACATTGTCCAGTGCAATCACACCTGAGGTTTAGGGCCTCCCCTAAGCAGAAACTAAATCTAGCCTTCCGAAAAAAATTCAGTGTTTTTTGTGGCTCTTGACAAAAAAACTCTATTGAAGGATAAACGGAAATTTATTATAATTATTGTCACTATTTCCTAGGTGCCGCTCAACCTGAACCGCTTTGTTACTCTAGTCAGGTCTTATTGTCAATATTAGTCTAGAAGTGCCTGTTCATCATATTCGGTTCTTGCACCATTTAGGCAAAAGTCAATTATCATTAGTTATTGACAAAAACCTGTTTCCTTTATGAGAGTACAGGTTTCAGATTCCCAATTGATGTCTGGATAGTTAAAGTCGCGCCTAATAATAACCTTCATTCTGATTAGCTCGCCATATTCTATTGCTGAGGAGTTAGACATCTTCCATGGGTTCTGTTATATTTGGGGGCCTATAGCAGACCCCTATTAGTATTAGTTTGTTATTGCTACCCTAATGTATAGTGGACCCATAATGATTCCACCTGGTTCATTACATGTACGAGATCTTCCTTGGCTGTGTTGGGCTCAGAGAGAATTTTACATAGAGACCATTACACCTCCCCCCTTCCCTCTTCCTAGCTCACTTTACTGAGTCACCATTAATAAATAGACTGTAACCCTGTAAGTTAACGCCCGTCGTTAGCTCTCGTCCATCCATATGTCTCAGTAATCCCCACTATGTCTTATTTTTCTTCTGCTATTAGATAATTTCTTAGTTCATTTATTTTGTTGGTCAGACTCCTGGCATTGGGGCAGCATGCAATTTAGAGATTTTTCTAGCTTGTTTTCCTTTCTCCTGATCTTTTTAACTTTTGCTACAGGCACCTCCTCCACTCTACCCCCTTGATTTATTTACTAATTCCAGCCTCTCTATCTTCACTATCTTGCTCACGCTCATATGGTGTAGTTACCCTCCCTCCCCCTAAGTCCCTAGTTTAATATTCCTCGACTTACTGTAATTTTGTCCCCAATCACCAAATAGAAAGCTGCCCCCTTCCTCTCCTCTTTAGGTGCAGCCCGTTCCCTAGCAATACGAGTCTGTAGCTCAAAGACAGAAAGTCAGCACCTCAGTTCCCAAAAACCAAATCCTCTTTCCTACACCAATTTTTTGAGCCACTTCATTCACCTCTCTAATCTCCCTCTTGCCTCTCATGGTTGTGGCCTGTGGAAACAGGTAATAATTTCAGAAAATATTACCCTGGAGGTCCTTGACTCTATTGAGCTTTTCGGCACCCTATGCCCCTGAATCAATTTTTAAAGGGACAACTACTCCTAACCTCTAACTTTGTCATTGGTGCCAATGGGGGACCATGACAGCTGGATTCTCCACCAGCCCACCAGCAATCTGTCAACCCAATCCGCGATATGTCGAACTCGGGCCCAGGTATGTAAACAACAAACTGTTTTCGACGATCCCGGTCTTTGTGGCAGATTGGCCATGTCTGTGCCCCTAATAATGGAGTCCCCAACTACATAGGACCTGTTAGACTAACCTGCACTCCATCATCTTCTCCCATCTTGTCAGGAGCAGGTCAGGGGTAGTCTCTTGCTGCTCAGCAAGCTTTTTACTGAGCCTGGATATCCCCCTCATCTGCCAATTTCTTGGCCAAATTTGTTGTGGTGTACCAGATCAGGCCTTGCCTCCTGACATCTTCCCTCTACCCTTCTTTCTGACTGTTTCCAGCTAGTGCCTATGTTCCTTGCACCTCATTGCTGCCACCCTCCCCCAGCATCTACACCTTCGCGGATGTGATTGCTCAGTAGGCAGCCGACTCGTCCAAAGTTGGAAATGAGATCTCTCAGTGTTGCCAATTGCTCATTTAGATCCAGGAGTAAAGGGCTTCTAAATGTGACAGTGCTGCACACATCTTGCCTCAGCAGTTTGCCCTCGAATGTTTGCTCAAGGATGGCGATTACATTGCACAGGTTGATGCACGGACAGCATTGTCTAGGACAAACATGGACTCAATTGGGGATGTTGTTACCAAAAAGATTTATGAATAAATTATAATAATAAGCAGTACAAATACTGTCCACCTCTAAAACCCCACAAATCTTAAGTCTCTCAAATCTTAAGTCATCACAACACTTATAAAGAAACACACTTATAAGGAAAATACACACTCGCAGACTCGTTCACTCGCTCAAAATTACTCAGTTTTAACCCTTTTCCTCACACTTGCTGTTGCTCTGTACTGGCAACCTCTCATTCAGAGGAGCAAAAGGCTCGCTTCTTTAGAATTATGGCTGATTAAATACTACTATCAGCTTATCAACTCTAGAAATTGCACGGGGCGTTTCTTCCCCGAATCCATCGCCCAGCTGAGGTGACATCATCCCCCTTCACTGTTCATGCTGTCTCCGAGATCCACCCCCCCACATGTCATACTGTGTGCTTTGCTATCAGTCTTATTTTGTAAGTGTCTGTATACATACACCACAGGCTGCATTCAATGTAGACTGGAACAACTTAATCTCTCTTCTCCTCTCACAAACTGGTACCGGATTGTGTATACAGTTGAATCGAGCTTTATCATGAAAGGCACAGATCTTCCCTTCTATGCAGGAGATGGCCAGGGGATATAAACAAGTCTCATAATTGTGTTGTCTATCTGAATTTATCAGAAGCCATGGCAGTCGTTATTCTCGTTTCTTCTGGCTGTGCGTGTTAGAGATGAAAATGTGCTAGTCCCTTTACTTTGAGTGAAAGGCAGGAATGCATGCTCAGTGAACACAGCCGACAGGCTGACAGAAATGTGAAGCACTGGATATCGCAGTGTAAAACAGAAATAGAAGATAAGAAACAACTGTGAAAATACAAAAGAAGCTTGTTGGGGCTCAGGCAGCTAATTTGCAAAGTTACTTGTTATACTGTCCCTTATTCTGAAGGACCATTTATTGAAGATGTTACACTCCCTTTAAGTACTTTAAAAATAATTAAAAAACATTTCTCTATGATTCTTAAGATGTTGCGCTATTGTTTTTTGCAAGAGAACAAGTTATACTGTTTTGTTCTTCACCTATAGACCTGACTGAGGGCACAATTTTTGCAGATTGAAGTGTAGTTTTTATTTGTGCCATTTTGGCTATATTTGACTTTTTTGATCACTTTTTAATACAATTTTTTGAGCATGTGAAATTACCAAAAACCACAATTTTGCGGTTTGGAATTTTTTCAGTAGAGATGGGAGTACATGATATGTTATAATTTTAAATAAATCAAGACTTTTACGGCCTGTAGCACTTCTAATACGCCGCGCGCGCAATTAGAATGGTTGGATGTACTTTTGTGTTCAGAGAGAAAAGTTTTTTGTAGAGGTTTGTTAAAATAGGAAAAGTAATTAGGGGGGGTAGTTTAAGAACTTTTACAACTAACTTTACTGTACAAGAGAGACTAAAGTCCCACTAGGTTACTTCAAACCGCGTAGTGGGGGAAGCTAGTGCATATTCAGACGGTTTGGAGAAGATCCCTTCTATATTGAATGCTGATAGAGAGAATAATACAGAAGGGAGGTTACTGAGAAGAGATGGATAGGCGGATCTTGTTCGCTTATTGTACAGCCTCTTTCCTGTTGGGTCAGATAAGTAATTAGAACTCGACGTCTAATAGTCTATAGAAGCTCTTATTAGGATTTTCAGCTTGCATGGTAACCAAAACGTCTCTGCACCCCACAATTAAATGGGTTAAACAGCTAGGGCATCCATAGTCGGCTGTGAACATCTACTGGTTGGGAGATCTCGGGTGTTGTGATGTCTGGTGTTAAATGTGTAGAATGTAGAACAGTTGAAGAGCTTCCACCGAATCTCCTATAGAGCTCATAGCTTCTCTAGAACGATAATAGGATATACCCATATGTCCATTGTTTTTTAGGGGTTAAAGTTTATTGTTGGAGACTTCCTCTGAAAACACAACATATCCACAGCAAAAGCCACACACTAGTCTCCATTCTTTACTATGGAAGTTCTGATTACAGCTTAATGGTGTGTTTGGACTTTTTTTCGGAACGCTTCGTCATGTGAAGAGAATAATAGGAGTAGGGTGGAGTAGGTCAGGGTGCAAGCGTCTTTGTCTCTCTTCGTGTCTTGAATGTACGCAGCGCGCGTTGTAGCTAGGAGGTGTGACCTGTGGTTTGGGGTTCACTCCAGGATTAGGTGCTGTCTAGGTAGATCGGTGTGGATCTCTCTGGTTGTTTCGAGTTTATATGTCTGGATATGACACTATTCTGCCTCTCATCTACCTTTATTGTGCCTAAAGTTTTGTGGCATTCAACATCTGGTTCTGCAGGCATTGTTTACAATGATGCAGTCACAGTGTGGGATGTAGCCAAAGGACGGCCACTTCTTTTCCTTTCTGTGACTCTTCCAGTCTCTCTGTAACTCTGTTACAACCTGCTGATGACAATCTGTGACACTCTAAGCCTAGTGGCCACTTCGGTCTGAGAGCATCCTGCTTGAAGCCTCGCAACGCCGAGGTACTCTTGATCAATTGTAAGGTGTTGTCTTTGTCTCATGATGTTAAAATGTGAACAGCATGATGAGGAGGACTGCTTGAATCCCTCAAATTTTTAAAAGTGATCCCCTCTAAATTATATTGGGCAATTCAGGGATCAAACTCTAACTGTTGTGAATTTTTTTGCCAGGTTAAGTACTTCGCCTTGTTAAAGAGAGGATTCGCTCAGCAAAATTGGTGCAAAAAAGTACGCTGGTGCGAAAAGACGATTGAGAAAAAGTTTTTGGAAGCGTTGGTGTGGTCTAGATTGCTAAAGTTCAAGAGATGGGCTCTGCAATTGTAGTTGCATTTAAGACGCTCAAAAAGTTCATAGAAATTTTATGTCGTGTCATTGTGGCTTGATAAAATTTTCAAAAACAAGAAATTATGTCAAATATTGACCTCTCAAAAATTCACCTTAACTTCTAATGCTTCAAAATGTCGACCGCAATATTGTTAGAAAACATATACCTTTAATTATATACTGATATAAAAAAAGTGGCAATTTATTAATGTGTACGCTCTCCCTGATGAGGAGACGTGGCACTGTAAGCCGAAATATCCGTGTTTGGCTAAGGTGTTCCCTATGTGTAGAAGGAGTGAGATAATAAAAACACAGGGATTGATCGCCACTCTCAGAGAGAGGAAAAGGGGCGCGCCCCTGCGCGCCCAGGGAACCAATGGCGAAATTACTACATACGTAAGATCCCTAACAAACCAACGCGCCGTCATGGTTCATCCACATATTTGGAGACGCCAATCTACTACATCATCAGTATCGCCAGGACACGCAAGTTATTCTGTATCACTGAGTGGCGATTTAGTACACTTTAAGTAAATTGAGCCTAACTTGTTTTTTTTGAAATACTTATGTGTGCAGATTGATCGTGTGTGAAAGGTGTGTTTGAGAATAGCATCATGCCCTTGCAGTGAACCTTATAACTGGAAGAAGGTGGGGGAAACGCCATTGGCCCTTGATTGTTGGTGTTAATAAATAGTTTATAAGGTAATGGAATTCTTTCCCTATAAACGGAAATTGTAGCTGTGATTATGATCCCTATTTGTGTATTAAATCTTACATCCTTATGGGTGTTATATGAAAAGGTATTATTGGTTCCTAATTATTTTGCATGAATATTAGTGGATTATTTATGATGCATTAGTGTTTTGCTCTCTGCGGATTATGTGTTATCATTAACGGAACAATTGTATCTACTGAATTTGTATTTACTGAATTGTTGATATTACTTCTTGTGGATATGAGCTATCTGTGATCCCCTTCCTGTCACTGTATAGGACTTTTGGAATTACACGTAGGGATTTTTTAGGATTCGTGTAGTAAGTTATCTAGGCTCGGTGTGGGCATGGACCGCACGCCATCTTGGGGCGTTGCTCTGCGTTTGTTTCTATTGTGGACGTTTGTATCACAGATATTGGTAGGGTCTTATAAGGATAGTATTAATATTTCTGTATGTATGTTTCTGATTAAAAGGTTTATGCATTAATTTAATATTGGTCAGAATTGATGACTTTATTGGAAGTGTCAAGTGATTTTTGAGGGGTTTTGTTTTTTGTGGTCTTAGTAGAATTTGTAAAATCACTAACCAGTCTCCTTTTAATTTATGGGTGTGACCCAGCGCCTTGTATGCCTAATGGGGTCGTTTGTTGTTCTATGCCCCTCCTCACTAAAAGTAAATATCCCTAACTTTTTGTAAGTAGAGTAAGTCATATCGCACACTACTACAAGAGATTACCGTGTGGGTAGTGTTAGTTCTCCTGCAGATTCCGATACTATTAAGTAGGGATCCTCGCCAAGCTCATTTTGTACAGTTGAATTACAGGTCAGATTCTCATTCTTGAGGACTTACTTTTCCACGGTATACCTTATATTTTATTTGAATGCAGGAAGCTTTTCTCTTCTCATTCTTTGGAGCCTATTTAGCAGTAGACAGAGCACATGCGGCTTTATACTAGGGAAGATGTACAGACTCATTATGCCAGTCTGAACCAGGGAATATAGTCATGTAAAAGCCCAGCTTTAGCCACTCTTAAAATCATTTTTTGTTACATAATTAACCATGAATGTAACTTTTAATGAAAGAGGGAAACGCATGTTTTGTGTTGCTGATCTGAAAACTAGTTGGACTGGTTTTCTACAAAATGAAATACTGTTCTTTCCTGTTTGGTAAAATATTGTATTGACTGTAAATAGCCTCCAGCCAGCAGTATAAACGTTGTTGCTAAGAAACTGCCCACCCCCAAATTCATTGTTAGGCCAATTTATGCAATGTTTTCCAGACGTTTTGTAGTTGTAGACACAATTTTTTTTCTTGCACTGCTTTTGTTAAACACGGAAAGTTATGTCGACATATTTAATCATTTTAGAAGTCATTTTAAAATCACGAATGTGCTTGTGCTGTTTTTGTATTCTCCAGCAGCTGTGCTTAGTACAGTGGTCGCCCATTAGTTCAGGTAGAGTAGCCTTTAAAGCACATTCTTCAATGCTATTGCAGTGATCTAATTGCCAGCTCTTAGCTCAATGATAGGGCAGCATTCATTCATTCAACAATGAACATCTGGTGTCTGTGCTGCTTCTGTCTGAGATTTCTTTTGCTACCGCAAAAGGTGCATATTTCATTGCCGAAATATTTGATTTTATATTCCTAAGGGTTAGGAAGTTGTGGGCTTCACTATATTATATTCTTGTACAGCTGCACCCAGTATTTTTTTTTTTTTTTTCAGGTGAGAATAGTAGGTTTTAAAAAGAAAGGTATAATTAAATGTACTATGAGGTCTGAGTGGTGTGGGGTGGAGAAGGGGTGTGCTTAATGGTGACCATAATTAGGCAGCTGCAAAGAAGCAGTTAATGAACAAGGCAACCACTAATAAACACATTTGTGGCTGCAGTAATTGAAGGTTTTGCAGAGTTCACATCCGCATTAACCCTTTAACTTGAAGACGTTGTGGTGGGAACCAAAGATGGCTTGTAGTCTTTGATTGACATGTGGTAACTTCTTCTTCACAGTTTACCATTCTCCTGACTTTAGCATATCGGTAGCAATGTGTGCAAGCTGTGATCACGGGAATTGCACAAAACATCACAACTTTCAACGATTTTCTATAGGCGTTTCAAGAGGCCAGGTGCTAAATTGTATATAATTTCCTGTTCTGGAGTGGAGGGTATTGTGCAAGAAAATTAGCACTCAAGATGGGACAGCAGCCAAGAACGGAGGAGGAGCAAAGTCAAGGAGATTGGCTCAGTGTTGTATAAGGATGCTGCCCCCCCCCCCTCCCTCCTTGGAAAGCATAATTGACCATAACATTTGCAGGCCGTTGCTGTCTCTAGTTAAATGACATTTAAGGAATTACTCACAGTTTCTCATTCTAAGTAAATAAATATATATATATATATATATATATATATAAAATTTAATATATATATATACATATATATTGTGTGTGTGTGTGTGTGTGTGTGTGTGTGTGTGTGTGTGTGTGTGTGTGGTGTGTGTGTGTGTAAAAAAAAATGCCAGCACTCTGTACCTGTGTGTTGCAATTCAAATAATAAGCGGTGCAGACAGTCCCTTCACATTAGATATTTCATATAGATAAGTGACATCTGTTTCACCTTATACAATCTTTATCCTGGCCAGTGTAAAAAACAGGGTTAGTAGGCACGTTCAGAACAAAGTGAAAAAAATGTACAGGTGCAAATCTGTGGTGGTCACAATGCAAAAGCAAAAGATTCAGCAGCACGGCGTCAGCACTAAGATATAAGCAAACATAAAGGGGTTGTTCCTACCAAGTACCTCAACAGCATATGTCATCAAAATGCGATAGATGCGGATCCTACCTCTGAAACCTACAACTATGTTGGCAACGGGCTCCTGAAAGTCTGCGTTCAGTATGGAGAGTTTATTAGTACTCGGAACTCACATAGACCGGAATCAAGAATTATGCGCAAGGCGTGACCGGCTCTCCATTCTACGCTGAAACTTTTGGGGAACCCTTCTCTAGATAGGTGCAGGTCCCAAAAGTGAGACACGCACCTATTATTTATTTTTGATTTTTAATTCGAGGGTGCTGTACAACCAATGGAGTTCAGGTGCATAATTTGAAACCAGGGCAAATACAATATTAGCACTAAATAACAAACTGATACAGAAAGAGAAAGAATCCTGCTCACAATCTACAAAAGAGAAGGGGGAGAGAGGAGGTGAGGGATGGAGATCTTTGTATTATGGTGTAGTTGCAGTAGGGTTATTGTAAATTGTAGGCTATCCTGAAGAGATGGGTTTTCAGGTCACTTTTGAAAGTTGTTGAGGTGGAGGAGAGTCTGATGTGTTATGGTACTGAGTTCCAGGATATGGAGGAAGCAAGGAAGAAGTCTTGGAGAAGATTGTGCAAGTAGCTGTCAACAGGAAAGCAAAGAAAAAAGTCCTGTGAGAGAAGAAGATTGAGTGAGAGGAGGGTTCTGGAAATGAAAACAGAGATGTATGCAGTGGACAGGTTAGCAATGTGTAGCCAGTGAAGAGATTGGCAGAGGAAGAACAAGAACAAGGAAAGAGGTGGATCAGTCGGGCAGTGGAGTTGAGGATGGATTGAAAGGGAGCAAGAATGCTAGATGGGAGGCCACAGAGAAGGATGTTACAGTAGTCTACGTGCAAAATGAGGACATGAACAAGCATTTTTGCAGAGTGAAGGTCAAGAAAGGAGTGGATTTGGGAAATGTTTTTCAGGTGGAGGCAGCAGAAAATGGTAAGGGCCTGGTTGCCATATTGAAAGGCAGAGCAGAGTCAAAGATTATCCAAAGGCAGTGGACTTGTAGTAGTGGGGAGAGCAATTGACTGTGATAGATTTGATGTAGAGATTGAGTGGATTGGGAGAAAGATGAGGATGTTAATTTTCTCCATATTAAGTTTAAAAAAGCGGCTGGATATGCCATCAAAGTGCATGGTGATAACAACCCTTTAAATAAACCACATTTATTTCACTTATTTCACTGTTAGGCATCCCCAGAGCAGATAACCAGAACAGGGAAAACAGACTGTGACCCCTGATGCTAGGCCCCCCCAAATCTGGTCCTGCCTGACCCTAGATAATCGACGTCAATTGGGCGGCGGTCCCTACCCTAAATGAACACAAAAAACAGACATTACAAAAAGCGGGGAGACGGACAAACCGGATCAAAACCTAGAACAAGCGATGCAGTACAAAAAACGTCAGGCAGAGAGGAGATTCAAAGGAGAAGCATAAAGAATCCGTAACCAAATAGACAAAGTATACCAGATATAGTAAAACTGTAACCAGCAATAAGCTCAAAGCAAAATAGATCTTAAATAAAAAGTCAGGGACCCAGTCCAAAGAGTTATTGGACCGGCTCCCAGACATCCAGAAACAGCCTGATGGGCAACCACTGTCAAAAAAACCTGGCTTAAAGGGAATCTGCCATTCATTTTTTGATATTGATGAAATATTGTGTGTTAATTTTTGTAGAAATGTGTAGCATTTTTCTTCTTCAATTCCACTTGTGGTAAATATTAAAAAATGCCAAATAATTTTCAGTATTTCCCACTTTAGCCAACAGAGGGAGCACATCCAAAAAAAAGGTTAGCTCAAGCACAAGCAGGTAGCAATAAAGCTGCTGTAAATGTGGGCTGGTTTCTTTGGAGGTGTCATCACACGTCTTCCCCTCCCCTTTTCTGTGTGCAAAAGGAGGTAGAGGTGGATTTAAATCTTAGCCCCGAATGGGGCCATTTTCTTGGGTGATGTGGACACCATACGAGTGTTGTATCCAAAAGGAAAAAAGGGCAATAACCAGAGTGAAATTGTGATTCTTTCCTTTTTTTTACTATGGGCGAAGGAATGCCAGAGCATATGTTGCTTTCCTGCTCCGGGAATCCACGGGTTAGAGCCAAGTCCCCTATCCAAAGAAAATTATTTTATTAATGTGAAATTACAGCACAGACCCTTTATTGTGAATTATGCCAACAAGACTAGAAAAACCGGGGGAGTTCTGCGTTCTATAGCCAAAAACAGAATATAAGGTAAAAAGAAACAAAAAAAAGGTGCAGGTAATTATCTTTTTATACAACTTATCTGTACACATACAATACACTAACCGGGCCCACTTTATTGGTAACCCCTGTCCAATGCTCGTTAACATTTAAATTTTTTTTTTTTTAATCACCAAATCACAGGCGGCAACTATGCATTTGGCATGTAGCCCATGGTCAAGAAATCTCCTCAGTTCAACCGAGCATCAGATGGGGAAGAAAGTGTTTGAGTCCCTTTGAACTGAGGGTTTGTTGGGTGCCAAAGGGGGTCTAGTATTCGGGAAACGTGATCTCCTGGGTTTTTTCACCAACCCATCTTTGGGTTACAGAAATGGTCCGAAAAGAAAAAAACCCCATGAGCGGCAGCCCTGTGGGGGGAAAGCCATTTTGATCCCAAAGGGGTCAAAGGAAATGGGCAACTGGTTCGGGGTGATGAAAGGCAACAGGACAAAATACCCCCCTTACAACCAAGGTAGGCAAAGGGAGCATCCTAAGCCATACGGCAACTTTGAGGCAGATGGCCCACACAGAAGCCACAGGGTGCCACTCCTTTCACTAAAAAAGGGAAATGAGGCTCCAATTTGCCCAAGCTCATCGAAATTGGCAGTGAAGATTGGAAAAACGTTGCCGGGGTTGATGAGTCTTGTTTTCTCTGCGAATTCGGATGGTAGGGTAAATTTGGCGTCAACAACATAAAAGATGGATCCTCCTGCCTTGTATCAACGGTTCAGGGTGGTGGGGGTGGTTCTGGTGTGGGGGAAAATTTTTTTGGCATTCTTTGGGCCCCTTGGTACCAAAAGAGCATCGTTCAAACCCCTTTTTGAATTATGCCACGAAAATTAGGCAATTCTGAAAGGGAAAAAAGGGGGGGCCAAACCCTTTCTGGCAGGTGTACCTAATAAAAGTGCCGTGGTGTAATATACTATGGGGAAAATATATGCACATATATAAAAGGCCCCTACACATCCCCCCGCTACACACTTTGCACACAAATCCTTACATATGATAAACCCCAAAATCCTATTTGTACATGCCTGCAATCACAATCCCATGTTCACACACATGTTCACACACATGTTCACACAAGCCCATGTGCACACACGTGCACACAATCCTATGTGCACACACACGTGTACACAAGCCTATATGCACACACAAGTGCACTGAAGAACATATGCACACACAAGTGCACTCAAGCCCTTCACACCAAAGGGCACTAAGCCCATTGCAACAAAGGGCATCAAGCCCCATGCACAACAAGGGGACTCAACCCCTGTGCACACACACACACACACTCAAAAGCCCCCGGGACCCCAAGCCCACGGGCACGGCCCTCACACAGACATGCCCACATACACACACACAAAGCCTGTGCCACACACGCCATGTGTGCCATATACACAAAGGCATTGCATATATTATATATATATATATATATATAATTAATATATAGTAGATAAAGATAATAATAGTAATAGATAATGATGTGTGTATCAATGAACATTTTTTCTATTGTATAACTATTTACAAACACTTAAATAACATAAACAAACACATGCTAAATTTTATATGATATATATATATATGCACACACAAAGTTATATTTATATACACAAACAGTCTGCCATATGCCATGTAGCTGGGTTAATGAAGTTAGATGGAGCTTTAGGGGAACCAGAAAAAGGAAGGCCATTTCTGCTCCTGAGCTTCCTCACAAAATTTCCAAGTTGGGTGATAATGCTGGGGTATCAGCCTAAGAAATGGCAGCCCTAGTGGACACTGCTCTTCCGAGCAGCCCAACTAGTAGTCGGAGAGATAGGAATGCAGGCAGGAAAAGACAGTTAGTAGTTATGGGGGATACTATAATCAGGAAGACGGATGGAATAAATTGCACCTGAATGGAAGGGGGTCTGCTGTGCTGGGGGAGAGAATTCTAGAAGGTGCAGGAGTATTTAAACTAGTGATGAGGATGGAGGACAATCTAGAAAATGAAGGGGTAGATAGGTTAGAAAGGGGGCGAATTATAGCTGAGAGTGGAGAAGTGGACTGTGGGGGGTGGACTAGCACAGTGGATAACTAGATCCATGTGTTGCAAACCAGCATTGAAGATATAGGTACCCACAATATCTCATTTAATCTTATGCCTGAGATAACAATTCCTCAACCTGTCACAGGATAATTTTATGGGCCAGTTTGTGGAAGATCCCACTAGAAGTGATGTTCTGTTGGATCTGGTAATTTTTAACAAAGCAGAACTCGTTGGAGCGGTCAATGTATCTGAAAATTTTGGTAACAGCGAACACAATATAATTCATTTTAGTCTAAACTGGGAAAAACAAACAGAGTGGGAGGGCAAAAACATTTAATTTTAAAAAGGCCAATTTTCCCTTGTTGAGGGCCGCACTACAGGACATAGACTGGGAGCAGCTATTACCAAATAGTGATGTAGAAGCCAAATGGGAGAGCTTTAAATATACTCTGGGGACATTTACAGCAAATTTATTCCTATGGGTAACAAGTATAGGCGATGCAAACTAAATCCAACATGACTTCCACCTACTGTCAAGAGGGCAATAAATAAATAATAAAAAGGGCATTTAAAAAATATGTCAGAGGGGTCAGAATCAGCCTTTGAAAGTTACAAAGAGCTTAATAAAATCTTTAAAAAAGGGATAAAATCAGCTAAAATACAAAATGAAAGGCTGAAGACCAAGGACAAAAATCTAAAGTCAGAGCCTGTAGTACCCTTAAATACCAGTAATGGGCAGATGGTCACTGGGGATCAGGAGAAGGCAGAGCTACTAAATAGGTTCTTTAGCTCAGTATATACAAAAGAGGAGAAAGTAGCTGTTGTGGGTGGGGTCAGTGATGAAGGGGGCAGGCCTAGTGCGGATGCAGGTGGTGTCAGTACTAATAAGAGCAGTGCTAGATCTGAGGGGGTTGAGCCCAGTGTGGAGATAGGCGTTGCCAGTACAGTTAATACATCAACTGATATAATAAATTGGCTGAATGTAGAAATGGTCCAAGTCAGGTAATAAACTGAATATGAAGAAGGCTGCAGGCCCAGATGGCTTACAGCCAAGAGTTCTTAAAGAGCTCAGCTCAGTTATCTCTGTGTCCCTGTACATGATATTTAGAGATTCTCTGGTGACTGGCAAAGAGTAAGAAGACTGTGCAAGGCAAATGTGGTTCCCATCTTCATAAAAGGCTCCAAGTCTTGCCCAGGTAATTATAGACAGAAGTTGTCAGAACAACATGATCTGTACAAACATATGTATGTATATATATATATATATATATATATATATATATATATACAACTATATACATAGAGGCATAATACATATACATATATACAAAATGCCCTACACACCCGCCCATATATATGCACTTGCGCACACAAACGTGCACTCACAAGCCCATGTGCGCACACACACATTCTCCACTTAGTACTCACTACACAGCCTCCCTGGCTGCTGACACATTCCTTTTCGGAGGTGGGGCTGGGTGAGCTTCCACTCGGCCTCTGCGGCTTCTCTAGCAAGCCTTGCTGGAGCACAGAGCAGCTGAGGAGCCGTTCAACAGCCGCTTCTCAAGCCTGATAGGATACCTCTGGGCTCCACAATCATGGCTACCTTCTGCCTATAGCTGTGACCTGTAGATGCTAGAGCATGCCGAGTTCACAGCTGGGAGGGATGTAGCTGAACATTAGGACAGGAGATGTACGTAGTCCCTATACATAGTAAGTGATTTACTGCAGCTTCCTCTGTGTAGTACTGTCACACAGTACAGAGCTGCTTCTAAAAATGGCTGTCCTCAGTACACACAAGTATCATTAAGAGATGTATATACAAGTACACAATTAAAATAGCTGTAACTGAAAATAAAAATGTTATGTAAAACACAGACATTATTAAAAAAAAAAATTGTAACACATTCCCTTTAACCGTCTGCTGCCCAGAACGAAGTCAGTATAGAACAGACAGGTGTGGCCAAAATCAATTAACACAGACAGATCCACATAAGACCATGTTCAGACACCGCAACAAACATGCACAGCAAATATTCATTGCCGTACCTTACAAACTGAGGACCGCGCTGCAGTCTGAATAGGCACAGTCATAACATTCACCAAATTTAGTACAAAAAAGACAAAGTTAGTCATCACATCCAAACAATGTTAAAGCATGAAAACTGATGCGTGCTGTAGTAGCTGAAATGCAAATAGCAGATACATACAACAAACATAGCGGCACTCAGCTGGCACTAAGACATATGCAGAGCACAGGTGTTGATAGAGGGTCCTCAAACATCTGGGGTATAGTCCCTTTGTGTTGCTCAATAGGGCTGGGATCACATGGCTTTTTACATGGCACATTGTAAGCTGCAGCATGCATCTTTCTGGATAGAAAAACATATGTTCCTGTCACTAATTTTCCACATAAATACTATATATCACATCAGCAGGACATTGTATAATAAAATCGGCAATGACAAATTTGCCTCTTCAAAGCCACACACTTATGTATGATAGTGTTATACCTTTAAATAATAGTCATAAAGTTACCATATAATATATCGATACATGGAGCAAATATACCACATTATTACTTATACGTATTATCATACTGTTACTAAAAATGTCCCACAATACCAAGTCCATCAATCCCAATAATACCACTACATAAGGATCAAATAATACTGCCAGACCGTGACTACATAGTGCCTACCAATTGAACACAGGCACCCAGCAGGCCATATAAGTGATTAGAGTGCAGTTACAGCCAGTGACTCACAGGTGACGTCTTCTCTGACTGGAGTTATTCTCTTCCTTTCTGTCATGGTCCATTTCTGATGGTAACTCAGCTCTTCCCCGTACACCTGGTGCTTTTGGTACTGGGTATTAGTGAGAGAGGGTTAGTGTCCACTTTGGGGTGACAATAAAACAATGTTGGCTGACACCAAGCCCCAGCAATAGTAATGGAGATGCGTCTGTCAGACACCTCCATTACTAACACTAAAATAAAATGTTAAAAAAAAAACCTACAAACAGGAAAACAACCAAGCTTTCCTGGTTGCGGGTTAAGCTATCCAGCGCCAGAGAAAGCTGGTTGGCATCATCCACAGCATGCACCTAACTTTGCTATCATAAGAAGCTTGGTGCCTGCTGTTGGTGATACAGCACCCTAGTAGGTATGAAGGTATATAGATCTTCCAGTAGATAGGTATATAGACTATCTCAAAACATAGGTATAATAGCTACTTGATTAGGTAGGTAGGTCTATATTATTTTAAGAAAACAACATAGGCTCCCCCTATTTTTCATAACCTACTGCGGGATGATTTACTGTCATTTTATTTTTTGTGTGATGCGTGATGAAAAACCTACGTCACGCCTGTGATGCTTGATGAGTTGATATTATGGCAGAAAGCTGTTCAGAGGATGCGAAATCAATTGAAAAAAAAAGGGCAGGCCTAGTTTGGGTCCGTGTTGTTTTATCCGGATCACAACCCCAGGCAAAATGACTTGGCAACGTTCCTGAAACAGACATTAAATTTATGATGTTTTGAGCTGCAAAACTGCTATATTACTATATGTATAAATATAAGGTTCTTGGTGCACATTTAGATCAAACTTTGTACACCCATATACCACATCAAGGAAGTAAGAGAATTTGTGGCGGAAATTCTAGAATTACTCAGGTGACATAGTAAAGATTTCAGTAAATTTTAGTTCACTACTGTTGGTCCCCTTTTTGTTTTGGACACCCTGCTCCCTGTCCAAGGAGGATACTACTGTACAACGTCTTCCTTTTCCTCCTTTCCTTGCCTGCTGATATGTAGTTCCATGCCTTCACACCATGTTGGGTCAAGAAACTCATGATCTCCTAGCTCCTACTATTCTTTTTCCTTCTTTTTGTCATGGTGGCACCTGTGTTTCTGCATTCCCCTCTAAAAACATGGCCTGTGATGGGCTGACCACATGCACAGATGTGTAATAATGAAGAAAGCACCTGTGTGTGTCACCTGTGCTATTGTCCCAACAAAATTTATGCTCAACTCTGAATACTAGGAGGCAAAAAAGGGACGAGGCAGACCAAAACAGTCAGGTTAGGAATACACAAGGATATATAAGGCAGGGACAAAAATAATTCTCTTTTTTGCAGTTATATGACTGCAAGATGAAAATTACCAGTTGTCTCCGAGCAGAATTGTAACTAATTACATCCAAATGAACATATTAAGTCATGCAGCAGACTGTTTTTGTAATGGTTTGAATACAAAGAGGAAAATTAACAATGGTCTTTGAGCATAGCATCCTAAGTATCACCTATGATTCTTTCGGAAATTAATTTGTTCCTGTCCCTGTGAACTCCCAATATACCCTTATTACTTCCTAACCTGCTGGTTTTTATCTGCGCTGTCCCTTTTCTGCCTCTTAGCATACAGAGATGAGCTCAATAGTGGTGAATTTTGCTAGCAGTACACAACAGTAGGCCACTAACACATGAAAATGCATCCTTCTATTTCTGCCTTATAG
Source organism: Phyllomedusa bahiana (assembly GCA_025379985.1). Lineage (NCBI taxonomy): Eukaryota > Metazoa > Chordata > Amphibia > Anura > Hylidae > Phyllomedusa > Phyllomedusa bahiana. The sequence continues at coordinate 7,235 of JAODAL010020694.1, read as the reverse complement.
CATACAGAGCTAAGCACAACTGTGGATTATGATAACAGTACACAGCAGTATGCCACTAACACTTGCAGATACGTCCTATTCCTGTCTTCTAGCATACAAAGCTGAGCACAATTGTGTAGGAGTTTTACACAGCTAACACATGAATACATCCTTCTCTGTTACACATCTAATCCAAAATGGTGCCTTAGTCCAGCCCAGCTTTGCATATGTATCATAGGGTGTATCTTGATCTCAGGGGATGTAGGCCACATCTAAGATGAATGATATACAGTACTTCCTTTAGCTAGCTTGACTCTTAGGTTGCTGATGGGTTGCTAGGGTATTATGGGATATTAAAGGGGATGTATCGCTTCCTTACTTCGACTCATTCACACTGCTCTGAGCTTCTCAACTCTGTGAATGCAGGGGCGTTTCTTCCCCTCCCAGCTGGATGACATCATCCCGCCTTCACTGCTGGCCTGAGACTCCCCCCCCCTCCCCTCTGAGTCCACATATCACTGTGTCTCTCTCTATCAGTCTTATTTTATAAGAGCTGTTTACATACCACAGGCTGCATTCAATCTAATCTGAGCACTGATCTCCTCTCACAGCTGGAGATGTATTACAGCTTTCTAAGAACGGCACAGATCTGCGTGTATGCAGGAGAGTTAGGCACAGGGTCAAAACTTTCATGTTTTCTCATTGTACAATCTGCTGCAGTCTGTTTCTGCTAGGTGTGGAGACAGAAAAATGCTACGGCCCCTAACTCTGAGTCATTCTGTCCTGCCCGTGAATCGACCCAGGGGCTGTACAGAATGTAAATGAGCTCTCAGCTAGTGAAATGCAAGGAGGAGGGATTAGACCCACACTGGATATCAGTGTGAATAAAAACACAAGATAAGGGACACTGTGAGAACAAGGCAGCTTTGCTAATGACATCCAATTGCAAAGTTGCTTGTTTTCACTGTCCCCTTATTCTGAAGACCATTTAATGAAACGATAACACCCCTTTAAGTTCATTGATGACATTCTGTTTTAAACTGGATTTGCAGTCTTCTGCAAACAGTCTCCCTTATGTCCTTTCAACAGTGAGTACAAAAGTGCTGAACAGTATCTTAAACTTAGTTTTATAGATCTCTGCATATGCTCTGCTCCATGCATAGCAAAATACTTTCACAGCATTATACTTAAGCAGCATTAAGTATAGGCCACTGTCATTTATTTATTTTTTTCCTTTGAAATCTGGAAATGCCAAGGTATATAATTAACTTGTTTGTAAGAATTTTTTTGTTTAAGTTGCAAATGTACAGTACTGCATTTTGAGCTCTGACCAACTAAAACAATTTTACACTTCTGTTCAAAGAGCATCATGCATTTATATAGAATTTATTGATCAAAAAGCTCCTATAGGATGTTTATAGTAAGGGATTAAATTCAAGCATAGTTTGTCTTTCTTAGGGCAGACTCTAATGTTATTTTAAGGGAACAATGAAAATAGAATACGCGCAAAAAATAATTTTAAAAATCCAGCCATTCCCACTGATGACATTTGACGTACATGTACGTCATAATGTTGGAAAGGAAGCATGAAGTAAGCTCGGGAGCAGGCCTGCTCCATAAATGGTGAGTGCCAGCAGCTAGTCACCACCAGATCCCGCCTCCAGCAGCCCAGAGTAGACACACCTCCAATCCCAACCATTTATCAACTGCAAGGGGTTCTCCGTAAAATAAAGAAAAATAAATATGTACACTACATCATAGTGAAAAAAATGCCTTAATATCTTTAATTAAAAAAGTCTGCTTGTTTTGTTTAGGGGATAATCATTATAGTGGAAGAAAATAGCCACCAGGCTCCTTACTGTGCAGAAACCTGTCCTGTAATGCAGAGTACAGCAACAGGACAGACTCTGAGTTACTCCCTGGTTAGGCTGAATGGCATAACTGAGCATGTGTGCTGTGCTGAGTCAGCCTGTAGTGTGAGGGAAGGCTCTGAAGTTTAGAAAGGAGACTCTGTCAAATAAAATTGTGTATACATTGCTATATATATATATATATATATATATATATATATATATATATATATATATATAATATATATATATATATAAATAATTTGGTGTGGATATAGTATATAGAATCTATATCTCAGCTGGGAGGAAACGGCTTTATGGGACATGTAGTTATCATGCACCACGCCTAGAAACTGTAGCACCGCCCACTAGCCCATTGAGGAGAAAGATCCAACATGGCTATAGTAGGTGATATAACAGCATCTGTAAGCAGTTCACACACTGTATTGTGACAGATAGTTACTGCTTATACTTACTATTCCCCCATTATATGTTCTTATTTTTTTCTTGGTCTCTCATACAAGTCCTTTAAATGTTGCAGTCACCACAACTGCGTCAACGAGGAATTTTTACCTAACTGTACTTGTAGGATGCTGACTGATTGTCATGTTTCTTACTACACCTATTCCAAATTGCCAGAGTATAGTATTATGTTACAATACATAAGTATTGCAGTACAGTGTACAAGTAGAGGTACTGTAAAAATGTAGTAAAAAAAATTAGCAAAAGTTGTAAAAAGATAAAATAAACGTAAAGAATATTAACACTACAAAACACCCCCTTTTCCATTTGCAAATTAAAAAAAACAACGAAAAAATTTAACACAATTGGTATCATTGCATCCATAAATGCCAATATTGCAATTTTTGTCCACCTCTACCTTAAATTGGCTCCAACAAAAAAAAAGTTATGTAGGTCTTTTGATAGAATAATTAAAAAGTTACATCACATAAAAAGGAGATGCAAAAAATAAAAAAAAATAAATTTTATTTTAAGTAATAAAAGTAGTAACATTTATCAACTTTGTAATGGTACTATCCCGCAGAATAAAGTTATCATATCAATTATACAGCATGATGAACGCCATAAAAATTAAACCCACAAACAAGTGCATTGTCACGGACAGTGGTAGTGGATCCGCTGGACCACCGCAAGCGATGGTATAAGCCAACGCCAGGGAGCGGAGTCTAAGTAGAACCCGGTTTTCTCCAGAGCCCGCCGCAAAACGGGATGGACTTGCTGCAGCGGGAGAGTACCAGGTCCCTTCCACTGGCGTGACTTGCTTGCGGTGGCAGCCAAGGGTGAGCGTGGTGCAGAATTGTGAGACGTAGACTTAATCGGGGACAGGCGGTAGGTCAGGAAAGTCGGCAGAGGTTCGTGGTCGAGGGACAGTACGGTTCGGTACACGGTAATGACAGACAAGACTTGGAATGCTTTCTCAATAGGCTTGGTAAAGGCACTAAAGATCCGGCAAGCGGATCAAGAAGAGGCAGGCTTAAATAAGGGCAGCGACCGGCAATACCCAATTACCAGTGCGCTGGCCCTTTAAAATGAATAGAGTCGGCACGCGTGCACCCTAGGGAGCAGGGACGCGTGCGCCGGGAGGCAGGAGCAGCAGCAGGAGCGCGGCTGGATAAGTGAACAGGGACCCAGCCGGCAGAGTGAGCCTCTAGACAGAGGGGCACGGTTGCGCTTGCGACCCGGGGTGAGGGTCGCAGGGGCACCCGTGACAGGCATAATTTTGTTTATTCTATCTTGGTTGACCTATGGAGATTTGAGCAGTGCCCCAAGGCCTGGTAGAGTACTGCTCAAAAGTATACAGAGTTAAAGGGGTTTTCACTGTGCTGTTTTATAGAGCCTGTTCTTCACAGCCAGCTTCAGGCTCACACTACCTGATTAGGCTGCGAGTGGTTCTACAGAAGTGATTGGAATTTCAGGTCTGCTGTTCTTAACTGAGCCTGTTAGAGTGACATGAGTACTGGAGGTTTGTAAACTGTATTGCACAAGGTAACAAAGCTCTATATGGTTAAAGTTTGTCAGTAACATAGATAAACAAGCTCAGGTGCTGGAAATAACACGGCAGGGAGTGATGTCACCATAGTTGTACAGGGCTGCTGGAGAAATGAGAGGAGAGAATGATGCTTTACCTTTTCTTACATGTTTAAAGCTAATCAAGGTAAGAAAATCCCTTTACGTTCTCAAACATCTAAGTGTTTTGTACCTCAAAGTATGACCTGCAACCAGGAAGCTTATTGTACCACTATGCTTGTAACTAGTGTTGAGCGATTTTTATCGACAAAGTTGAAATCGGCAAGGTTTTTATGGTGATCGAAATTTCCAGATCATGCGATAATTAAGGTTAAAATCTGAGCATCATCTATTAAGATCGCGCCTTTTTCAGCGCTTCCTGTAATTTTGGCGGCCAGCAAATCAGATTACAGAATAGAGCAGGGTGAGATGTGTGTGCGACGTCATGACTGGGATGTGTATGGTTGCGATTGGCTGGAAAAATCACATGACCTCGTTTTACATAGAACAGCGTTTCCTGTTTCAGCCTCAGTGTCTCTCAGCGTCTCATAGGGATAGGACCTGCGCTCTGCCTGTGGCCAAACAGCTCAGCGAAATTAGTCTATTTCTGCACAGAGAAACCTCTACTATAGCTGTGATCCTTCCAATTTAGTTATATTAGAGATTTGAAGATTTTATGTAGTTAGCTAGAGAATTTTAAAGCAGCATCTACCGCTGTAAATTCACGGCGGGGAGAGCGGGGGGAGGGCCCCCGTGGGCGAACACAGACAAGCTCTATCTATAAAGAACACTGGATAAAGTTCACCAAGACTTAGTGTAGACATTGTAGTGGAATATCTTTATTATTAACAGTTTGCTATTGAAATATTTCCTGGATATTGGGCAGCCTGAACTTATATTGGATACATATCATTTCTAGTAACTACAGGTCTCTTTGTTAGGTGCAAAACTCCACTTTTATTATCAGTATACATTTCAGATATGTGTTCATTTTAATTTTAACCATTACACCTGTGACTGTTGATATATCCAACTTGAAGTTAAATTACAATACAGCAATATTGTATTCAGCACAGTTTGTTTTTTTCCAAAAATACCGTGTATCATACGAAAACATAACAGTTACGTGTTTTTTGACTTTTGCACACCCAGCATTGTTCATTGACGCAGCATCCACGTAAATCTTAAAACTGCAATTATATATTCACCACAGGTGAATTGAAAGGTGCAAAAAATACCGTTTATTATACCAAAACATAACAATTACGTGTTTTTTGACTTTTGCCCACCCAGGTTTGTTCATTGACGCAGCATCCACGTAAATCTTAAAACAGCAATTCTATATTCACCACAGGTGAATTGAAAGGTGCAAAAAATATCGTTTATTATACCAACACATAACACTTACGTGTTTTTTTACTTTTGCGCACCCAGGTTTGTTCATTGACGCAGCATCCACGTAAATCTTAAAACAGCAATTCTATATTCACCACAGGTGAATTGAAAGGTGCAAAAAATACCGTTTATTATACCAAAACATAACAGATACGTGTTTTTTGACTTTTGCGCACCCAGGTTTGTTCATTGACGCAGCTTCCACGTAAATCTTAAAACAGCAATTCTATAGTCACCACAGGTGAATTGAAAGGTGCAAAAAATACCGTGTATTATATGAAAACATAACAGATACAGACATAACAGACTCCTTTTCCCGGCACTTTTTAATCTGGGGGTCAGACAGGTTTAATGGTCATACTGCGGTCCAGGACAGGTATAGTCAATGTCCAGTGAAACTAAAATGGTGGTTGAAAGACTCCATTTTGCGGCACTTTCTAAATCGGGGGGTCATGCAGGTTTGGGGCTCATGCTGCGTTCCAGGACAGGGATATTCAATGTCCAGTTCAAGTAACATGATGGTTCAAATCATACTGCCTTCTGGCACTTTTTAATTTGTGGGTGATGCAGGTTTAAGGGTCAGGCTGTGGTACAAGACAGGGATAGTGAATGGTCTGTGACTTTTTTTCTGTGACTTTTATAACCTAAGTGTGTTGCCTAAGATGTAGCACGTATCCATTTGACTGTTGTGGATGTTAATTTCAGCTTCTCCAGCCTTGTTTGGGTGTAATAATGAAGGTGTTGTTGCTCTCCCATAGACTTTAATGGCAATCGCTCATAATCGATGCTCACTATCGAAAAACCTTATCGATAGCGGCCGACTATCGACTATCGCTCGATCTCGATAGCCAACGCAATCGCTCAACACTATTTGTAACCATTAAACGTTTGTGCCATTGTTATCCTAAATATTAAAGTTTTCTGTTTACATTCATCTTGTTGTTACTTGCAGGCTTGGACTGGCCCATTAAGAAGCTGGGGAAACCCCCGTGGGGCTCCTGAGAATGGGAGACCTGGAATTTCTTTTAAACTGCATATATATCCAGAAGGCAGAAGGACAGAGAGAAGGAGCAAAAAGTAAAAGGCAGAGTATAAGAGGCATGTACAGTAGCTGTAGGGTGTGCCCCCAAAATCATTTCTACTGTTGGCCCCCACAATCATCTCCGTCATGCACACTGCTATAATTACATAGATCCTGAATATAGTGTACCTCTCTGGGAATCAATGAGAACATACCGTATATACTTGAGTATAAGCCGAGTTTTTCAGCATATTTTTTGTGCTGAAAAAGCCCTCCTCGGTTTATACTCGAGTCAGCCGTCGGTGTCTGGGCGATGCCATGGCGCGGGCGCCGGCGGCTATCTCTTCAACTGTATGCGCCTCCTCTGGGAGATACTATTGTGGAGGACTATGGAAGGCGACAAGCAGACTTGTGGCCTTCCGGAATATACGGCACAGACGGCATGCTATGTCATCACGCTGCCTGTGCCAGGAAGAAGACGGAGCACCTCAGAGCAGCAGGGGAGAGAGGCGAGTACTGATTTTTTTTTTTTAAAACCCCGCCTAAGGGGGAAATTTACTTGCCTATACCTGCCTATGGGGGGCATTTACCTGCCTTAACCTGCCTATGGGGCACATTTACCTGCCTATGGGGAACATTTACCTGCCTATATACATACGTGTGATTTTTGTGTGTAGGTAGTATCTATTTAAATGACCAGTGTTCAGTGTGATCATAGCATGTGAGTGGCATAAATTTACAAGTAACTGCTGCATTTCTCACTCTTAGCTTATACTTGAGTCAATAAGTTTTCCCAGTTTTTTGTAGTAAAATTAGGTGAATCGGTTTAGTTTCGGGTCGGCTTATACTCGAGGATATAGGGTAATCATGTGATTCTTCAGCACTTTCACTGAGGGTCAACATGGTGGCATTTGGAATGTCTACTTCTGCAATATGGATCTCTACAGTAGTCAGTGCTCCCC